>JAHDVE020001453.1:0-24306 GCA_022606495.2 Halesus radiatus
GAGGGATTTAGCCGTTACAAGCCTTTCTCATACTAATAAAGTTAGTTGTTTACAGGTGAAATATAATAAAAACAGTAATTATTGAATGAAACACTAGTATATATTGATTAACTTGGCGGGTTTGCGATAAGCCGACGTAGCTCAACGGTAGAGCATCTAACCGGACATTAGAAGGGTGCGGGTTCGAGTCCTGCCGGCGACATTTATCTTTACTCGGAAGGTTTTTTCAATTTGGATGAGTGTTTTAGATTAATAATTATTGTTTATAAAAATAATAATATTTTTACTTTTAATTATATTATTAATAATTACACATTTTGCGAAGAAAAAATAAAAATAATAATCAATAAAAATATCAATCCATATGCACATGCGTGGCTTTTTATGGGGGTACATCTTTAATTAAAATTATGGAAACAAAAATACATATTTATTAACCATATTATAAAAAAATATTTTTTTACAATACACATGAATTATTACTGTGCAATTTTTTTTTAAAAATGTTTATACAAAAAAGGAAAAAAAATCAATACTGTGAAGTAATAAATAAGCTGTTCTTTCTAAGCGATATTGTTTATTAGTTCTATCGACGTGAATATTTGAGTGGCGTCGAAATATAGTATTACATTGTGCTTCGTTTTTAATTGTAAAAGTTTAATGCCCTTCCAAACCTAAGCAATAGCCCTTTCGGAGCTTTTCATCGCGAAATATTCGAGAGATTAATCTCACGCCTCCATCGCTACGGTCTCTGTCTCCGTGCAGATATTAATGTCTCTTCATCCCCCGACATCAATCATCCCCATAGCCCTATAGAGTTACCAGAAAACAGCCTCAAATGCTTTGCCGAGATTTACGCTCAATAGTCAATAGACATCGGTTAGCGAAGGTCTTGCTTGTTTGGGAATCAAAGGATTAACGACGTGTCTGGGCTTGGGTTGTTGTAAATAATGCCTTGTGACGACTATTATTATCTCTAAACAACGAAATAAAAAAAGGTTAATTTGAAAATGTTATTTAAAGTAGGTACCTAATAGTATTTTCCATTTTTGAAAATATTCTAAATTCTAAACAAACCTTCTTCTTTGAATATGTAATCAGTGGCTAACCAGAGTGTTATATCTATGGATTAACCTCAATACAACATAGCGGGTTCATTTTTTTCTTCATATTAATCTGAAAGCGTTATAGCAACAGTTTTATATATTGGATTTCATTCAAACTACTCCCTAAACCTTCCCGGCACTAATAAGAACAAACTGTACTATTTTCAGAGAAACTGGTCGAATAATTTCAAGGACACACAGACAAATATTCAATCATTGAAGAAGATAATATTAACACATCCCAAAATGAACCACGAAACCGAAAAAACAACAGAAATTAAAAGGATTTCAGTCGCATCTGGGACTCGAACCCAGGATCTCTACCTATCCGGGGTAACTGCTTAACCAACTAAGTTAATGAGACCAGTTCAATTTACGCCATTTACACCGATATCATACTTCAAGTTCAAGAATTGTTCATTTTGGGATGTGTTAATATTATCTTCTTCAATGATTAAATATTACAACGAGGTTTACAAACTTTAATAAGTTATAAAAAATAAATTGAATAGGACAAATATTCATTTATATATATGGAGATTAGTTATATAGAATACGAATTTTCAGGGGTAGGGGAAGGCCTGTGCTCATGCACTGTGCCAGGAATCGAACCTGTGCCCTGAAAATCAAAATAAAGTGTTTAAACGTAGACTACTACCATACGAACATCTTCTAAATTGATCTTCACGGAGAATTTCGTTAATTTTTCTGAAATATCACCTTAAGGGTCCTTCATTTATCAATTTCAGTAGCGTACAAAAAAGAATTATCACGCATTGGTTTGGTTTAATGAATTCATTTGAATCGAATTGTAAAATTTGTATGGTAGACAGCCAAAAAGAGCTAGACAAATGGTCTCTCCGCCGCTAAACGCTTATGATATTTAAAAACATGTTTGATGATGTAATGTACATTTGATGTAACAACGTGCAGATATGCGACCCAAATGGAAGCCATTACGGTCTTCGGTCGTGGCTTTTCCTTTTCCACGGCGACAACTTCACAGCTTTATGATTGATGATGATTTTCCTTTGATGCTTTGTGGCTGACTTCACGACGGTGATGGAAAGCCATCCAAAGGGACCGAAGTGAAAAAACTCCGCCCTATTTTTGGCATTTCTAACAAAAGTTAGTAAATCTCCGTGTTACGAAGTTGGCTTTATTTGACTATTTGCTAGTTTTACAGTGGCATAACACAAATTTGTATTAAAAGTTTATCACACTTTAAACAGTCCGCTTTTCAAATTCCGTGCTCTAAAGTTCACCCATCCATATTAATACTGCCAAAGTGCGAGTCAAAAATAAACCCATACTCGCGTTTTGAATTCGGTACCAATGGGACTTTCCGTTCTAAGAAATAGTTCAACCAAAAAAAAACTCGTGTCGCTTCACCAGCAAACAATAGAAGCATGGTAAACCTTGGATATTCTTGTTTATGTCGGGATGGAGGACTTAGCCAGCCGATGAATTGAGCTCACGACGCCCGGGTGGGACGCGATGCCAATTCAGCCGCTGACCGTACTACACATCACTCAAACTTTGTTTTAACCACCTTTATTTTACACGCCATAGTTTTGTAATATTGTTAAGTATACACTTGCCCCGACGATAGAACGGTTGTTCCGAAACCGGTAGGCCTGTAAAATAAAGGTGGTTAAAACAAAGTTTGATTGTTTCATTTGATTATAATGGATAACCATAATGTGGTAGCTTCATACAATAGTATATATTTAATCATTGAAGAAAATAATATTAACAAACCTAAATGAAAGATGAAACCGGACAAAAGGACAGAAACTAAAAATATTTCAGTCGCATCTGGGACTCGAACCCAGGTCCTCTGCCTATCCGGGGCAACGCTCAAACAATATTCACAAACTTGAATTTGAGATATGTATCGATGACACAAATGAATTGTCTCATCCGGTGGGAGCGTTGCCATAGCAGAGGACCTAGCGACCCAGTCGACTGAAATATTTTAGCTGTCCTTTTGTCCGGTTTCATCTTTCATTTAGGTAATATTATTTTCTTCCAATGAGGTTTTTAAAATCAATAAAATAATTAATAATTTCAAAGAATAGTATATATACTCGTATATATGTGACTGTACGGTGCTGATGGAACGATACCGTATCGCATGTTGCGCTAGGCTGTATGTACCCAGTGGAGAAATATTTGTTTTGTTTTTGCTTGAAAAATAAAAATCATCGGACAGCAAAATAATATCTTATCATTTTACTCCAAATATGCTCAGGAATCGCTGGTGAAGGTACATCAAATGCGTGCTGATACATAAATGTGCATTTTTCTTTATTTGATAACTAATTATAAAACTGATTTTTTTTCTAGAACTTTTGGTATGGATTCGTTGAAAAGTAAGCCTTTGAAAAAATTATGTGTACCGATTTCATTTTAAACCACCTAATGTGTACCCGACCATGCTCGGGATTATTTATTTATTTTGGAAGTTATGAAGTTGTGTATTCTTGCTTGTCGTTTGGGTACCATAATTGATTTGACAGTGAAAGTAATGCCTTGTGACAAAGATTACTATCTCTAAACAAAGAAACATTCATTTGCAAGATTTATTTAATCTTAATGTTTATTTTTTCAAAATAAATCTAATTAATAAAGTTCTTACTAAACACCTACTTGTGTTTTTCATTTTGAAAATATTACACCCAAACAAACCTTCTTCTTTTCCATATGTAATCTGTGGATAACCAGAGTGGTATATCTATAGGCTAACTTCAATACAACATGGGGGTTCAATGTTTTTCACTAATTTTAAAACGTTATAGCAACAGTGTCAGATGTTGGATTTCATGCAAACTACTCTCTAAACCTTCGCACCAATAATAACTACAAACTGTGCTCAGAAAATCGAGGATAGGCAGACAGAAAAACGTTAATTTATGTATATAGAGATTTTACCTGCATATTCTGATGTAATTATTGCAATCACTTTTTACGTTAATTAAGCGTGAATATAAGGAAATGTATTTTTAAATTAAGAATGTGATTGTTTGTTTTGATGCTTGGATTATATCCATTATTGGAAAATAGGTATTCATCAAATCATACATTTTCTTTTATTTCTACGACTTTCTTTTCAACGAATCTTAACAAAAATAGTAGAAAAATACATAATAAATCAGTTTTATGGTGAGCTATATCAAATAAAGAAAAAAAGGACAAACATTCCATCATATTTTTTATGGCAACACTGAATAATAAATCTGTCCACAACGCATTTCAAAACGGGAAAATAAATGCGAATAAACCAGCTTGTGTTGCTAAAATTGTCCACGAATAAAATGCGTTCTGTTTTATGAAATGCTATAACATTGCAACAATTTTTATGCATTGCGAGTCGTAATTATAAATTCGTCGATACATAAGTTTGTTGTGTTTTTATTGACTTTTTTTCTAAAATAAACAATATTTTACGTAAACGCATCAATAACAATAATCTATATTTTAATCATTAAACCGAAAAGACACAGGAAATGATAAATGTAACAACAGCAGCTGGGACTCAAACCCAAAATCTCATGGTCCATCCGGCACATTGCATTCTAATCCACTGAGCTACAGCTACCCCAATCCGTCCCGTCATTTTTATCGGTGTCATACTTCGATTTCTAAGGACTGTCAATATCATCTTCAATTAATTCCCATATATTTTTGGCTGCTGCCTTTTATCATGACTACAAGATTCTACCCGAATTTGTTTGTAATCTTTAGTATTTATATGGTACATCTATTGACTTTTTCTACAAGTATAGAGTTAATATTCACTTGCACTTACGATTAACAATTAATTTGGAGGCGGGTATGGGTACAACTCTGCTATACGTAATCTCAAATGGTTTGCTCCATTTGGTAACTTAGCAGGGGTGCCGGGGTTCATGTTCAACATGCGATATGGCATGGTAGAGTTAATCAAATACTGAAGTCGGGCCATTTCAGAAGTCTACGTATGAGATGATGTATGAATGTGAATGAAGCAAGAAGTGTATGCCAAGATCGAGTTGTTTGGCGATCCATTTTCTCTGCATATCCCTGTGGGGAAACGGCGTGATAGTTAGTTAGTTAAAAGTTAATCGTATAAATTGTGTGTAGTACTTGTGATGTTTTAATGAATTCTGTCTTTGTTTGTATGAGTTTATTATTTACTGCACTATTAAGAAACACGTAGGTATTATTTTCGTATAGTTAATTTTCTCATTATTAACAGTTTTGTTTTCTCGTATTTTTTTCTTTCTTAAACGGATGATGATCAATTATAATATGAATTATTCTTAATAAAAAAACATTTGTAACTTTCTCCCAATTATTTATTTTCGACCGGACCGGTTTCACCCTATCAAGGGCATCTTCAGACTGGCACAAATAAAACTAGTAGATTTAGTTTTAATTGTTCCTTATTGGAGGACCTATTTTAATAATCCAAAGTTTTATTTAATTATTAAATATAGTCAGTGTTTCTATTTGTCTAGTCCTAGTTGGTAGTGTATTGTATAATTTCCATTGAAACAGATGTTTAAAAAAAAACATTTCAAATTCGTGATCAGTTTTAACTCTGATGTGATGACTGATATGCGTAGACCGTTTTATAAGTAGACCGCCTTCAAAACCAACGCAACATTTCCTCTCACCCTTCTTCATAAATAAACACCCATAATATTATAACAATACGAATTGATACAATCTAATGTGAGAACATAAAAAATGACGAATCATCAGCAATTTTTATTCCAAAAATGAATATTTGAAGATTTTCCGAACTGACTACGTGCTCTATCGCGTAATAAAAAATAAGGGATGGGTTCTGATGACTCCAGAGGTCATGCTGCATTCCATCATCCCTCGTTTCAGATGCTGCGATCTTGAAATGTTCTGTTTTTTTTTTCACCCTGATAATCTGGGCCATTAATCTAACCCCGTTTTTTTCTACGAAGAAAGAAAAACCTTTGGAAATTGTTTCCATTCGCGAAGATACATGAGCAATTGCTATAATAATACAAATTTAAAAATATCGCATTTTGGTTAACAAAATTTCTTTGTTGTTTTCCGTCGTGATTTCACAATAAAAACCGACTCGAACAACCGAAGTCAGGTAATTAGTAATAGATAAGATGAGTTTTCTGTGTTTTCCACTTTGCTTTTTCCTGAGAAAACTTAATGTGCTTAATTTTAGCAAGAGCTGTTTTCCTAGAGGATTCGTACTAAGAATTCCTTTGCGACACCTAAATATATCAACCTGCAAGATTGTACAAGAAATGCATTAAAAGCTGCATTAACGGCCGTTGCTGCAAAGCACATTGTTCGTTTAGTACATTTGACATTTGACGTTTCTCGATGAGTGAAAAAACAAGACAAAACGTAGCTTGTAATTAGTAAAATAAGTTAAGTTCTCTTCAGTTTTATTTGAAATATACAAAAAACATGTTTTGACATTCGAAAACAGAAATAAATCTTTGTCATTCAATATTTCAATCGTAAACTAATAATGACATTTAACATTTTGGTGGTGTTTGTTCACCCTGTTGACACTTTTTATAACTAGTCTTCCGCTGAAGGGAACTTAATCCACAAAAATCGATATCCTAAATTGATCATAAATTTGATGGAGAATTTCGATGGGTAGAGCGAATTGTGTACATGAACAGTGTTGAGGCAAAATTTCGGCTCAACGGTTGCTCAGTTGGGTTGGAAAGAACAGCCGTAAGGATGTCAGGAAGCAAGCTAAGTACCTACCTGTAGCAAAATCTGAAGGAGGCTTTGTATTATTTCTGTGGCATAAGTTTCAAACTTCTCTAATATGTTAATGACGTTATATTATTATGACCGGTCGCTTAAACCTGCCTGTGTGGAATAACGAAACATGTTTTAAAATATTTCATGTAATCCGTTTGACCCTTAATACACCTTTCCATAAAGACTATATCTGTGAGAACCTATATGATGTTA
This sequence comes from Halesus radiatus, assembly GCA_022606495.2. Lineage (NCBI taxonomy): Eukaryota > Metazoa > Arthropoda > Insecta > Trichoptera > Limnephilidae > Halesus > Halesus radiatus. Next base: position 7,083 of record JAHDVE020001453.1, read on the forward strand.
TAATAATAAAAGCACTTTTTCACAAGTCGCAGAATATCTCTTAGTGAATAAATACGTCCCGCTTGACAACAACGAGCCTAAACCCTTACATATAGAAAGAGAGGGTCTTAAATTAGATTTTCTTGAACAATTGGAAATTGATAAACGAATGAATGATCCTAATATAAGATTAATTAATAAAGCTGCAATAATTATTTATTCACCACTTCTTAGTAAGTTCACACTACCAAAACAATATAACACATTAAAATAAAAACTAAATCGGTTTTACCGATAATAAATAATTATTTTAAACACCCGTCCAAATTAGAATTGGGTAGGAATAAATAAAATCATTTAAATAATTCGTCGCAATGTGGATTATCCGAAGTTCGAAAATGGCCTTGAACGCCGAAACAGCTGTCACAATAATAAAAGCTAAAATTCTTGCAGAACTTAATAACATTATAAAATTTCAAAAATAAATGGAGTTCTACGAATTAGACACAAAAACAATTAACAATATCTATTGGAAAAATACAGTTAGTTACCGTCAAAACGTGAACCAATTGAGCTTTTTTTAAATATAGATACAAATAAGGTGATCAGCACAGAAGTGCGCTAACCCACAAAAATGTCGAGCTGAGGTAACAATTTTTAAGTTAGAAATTGTGGAGGTGGTTCAAATGAAATTTTAAAATCACTTTTGATTTTTTCTTTTTCATGAAGATGTCATTTTAAATCCCTTCCAAATTGCTAAGAAGTGTGTTTATGGTTTACGCCACTTCTGCACTAACCGCCTCATATGCAGGTTATAATTATTGCTTGATCATAATTATTGTGTATTTATCTCCTGATAATAAAATTCCAATAACAGGATACACGGAATTTCTGTATAATGGATTAGGAGAACCGAGAAGATAAGCTCCTTTCTATACAATTGTAATAATATGTCTGTTCTGACCTTGAAAGGCTCTCACCCGTGTACTGTCTTACCGACAGTGCCATCTATGTGAAACAATCGCAAGTAAGGTATTAATGATGAGGTTCGACTGCAAATACAAAGATTTGTGAAATCTACCAATTATACTTTTCTTAGACCGTGGGGTCTTGTATTTCCATATTGTTATTAATTAAGGTTGTGTTATTTGTGCTTCAGTATTATATAACATTTTGATGAGTTTGATTTTTCTTGAATATCTTATTTAGTAGCTTTTAAACTTTGTTATAGAGAAATCGAAAGAGCAACACGGATACAGCTACAACCACAGCCGCACTATGGTCAGTCAGGTGTCCTTGGCGCCCATTCCAACGGAGGGGGCTCCCGCGCAGGCGAGGGCTAGTGCGCGCGCACCCGCCTTCTAGAACAAAACAAGATGGCGTCGCAAGATGGCGCCAAAAGCCCAAGATGGCATCGGGTTGGACCACTCAGCCAAGAAGAATCCAGAAGTTTTTAATGTTTCGCCACGATCCTTGAAGAAATACTTAGTAATGTACTCATCGCGTTTTCTAACAAATGGGTGTTGATTCCAGTGGTGTGATCCAATTTTTGCATCAACGGGTTTCCAAACAACTTCAATAATAAATATGGTTTAAAAAATTCATTCACAAGACCACGTAAGTCTAAAATTATGTTAAAGGTTGTTATTTATAAGAAAATTGCCTACTTTTTTTAAGTCTAAATATCTCTTGTCGTCCATTATTCCCTTTGAGTTCAATTTAGAAAAAAATGTATATGATAATTGAGGCTAATCGAAATTGGGTTGTAAGTATTAATATTAGTTGGGGAGGTACAGTTTTAAAATGAACCAAGTCCATCAAAGTTGATTTAAAAAAAATGAGACCTAAAGATGTTTCTTTTCTACCAAATACCACATGCTATTATATATGTGCAAATAGATATGCTAAAATACTAAAAATCTTTGTTACTAAGAGAGTTTTAGAGGTTTGAAACTGGACTTCACCATAATAACAAAATCCCATTTTGGACCACTTTTTAAGTGATCCCCTAGTTCTTTCGGGGGTAATAATTTAAGTGACCGTTCAATATCCAGCTCCCCACCAAGATCCAAAAACACGTTGCTATTTAACTGGAATTTATTTCTTTAGAAACAAATTTCCGCAAAAGTAAACAGATTTCCGCAAAACTGGTTTGTGGAAGCCCGCTTGATGACACTACTGGATGAATCCCATCATGTTGTAATAATCAGAAAAAACATAATTACTGGGATGGTTTTATAACGAAGAATACCACAACGTAATCTCCAAGATGAATACAAAATTATTAAGAAATTCAACTTTATCTTTATGAGATTTCGCATTCCCGACGAATTTCTTCGTGAAAATTGTGACGAAACAATGTTGTCGCCAAATGACAATGGCGACAAGCGGAAACCATGACAATTATTATTTTTCTGGCGCTGAGAAGTCAATTTGGGCGAAAGGTTGTGAAACACTTCATCGACAGCTAGATGGGAGATAGGAGTTAGCGATATGGAGAAACGAGATCGAAAATAATGTATTTTGTATTGTTATTACGACGTGTTATTTATAAATGTTTATCGTATATATTATTTATGGAAAATAAAATATTATATTTTTGTAGAAATAATTTCTGTGGAAAATGAAGGCAGTAAAATAATGTCCGTACAATTTAATTTTTAAGAGTTATTTTTGTAGTTGTAGCAATACACTCTTGTGCAATAATTTTTATTGATCGTGCTTGGCAGATTTACGATGTAAAATTTTGTTAACCTTGCTATCCATGTATTCATAATAATTTTTAAGGCAGTTTAGGCAAAATGCGTCTATGGTATGGGGTAATTTCATTAATTCCAGACCCTTCATTCAATATATAAAATAAGTGTAAAAATGTCTTCGTACATTATAAGAAAATAAGAAATGTCAAATTTTCACGGGCTAGATGGATTTTTTAAATATTTTTTAAGATTGAATTTACAAATTCGCCCCCCCCCCCTCCCCATCCCCTGAACGCATTTACCCCAACTGACCATATTGAGATTTTTTTAAACATATTTTTATATTACTGTATTTTTTGTTTAAATATCTCGCAAATTAAATTTTAATACTTGTCAGAACCAATGATATAGGTATAGTTAAGAAAATTATATTTTAGGCAAATTATCCTCAAAATTTTAGCTCAAGCAATAAGACTAATATTGTATTTCAAGACACTATTTGAATTTAGCAACAAGACATGACAATGTGATGCGTGGTACTATGTGTGATTTGTTAATTTCCTAGCAGAAATGTATCCAATTGCATCCTTGGTATAAGGAATTGAAATTAATGATAGCAGAATAGCGGGAAGTTTTCCTAAAAAACATGTTTTCAAGACGGTTTTTCCCCCAGGAGGCATTTCCCGGAAGCGATCACATCTCTCCAGGGGTTGTACCGCTGATTGTGATGACGATGGCCTAGAAGTTAAAGTTCTTGACTTTGGTTACAGATGTTGATTACCCTCATCAATAACAACGGTGGAATTCATGTAAAAATATTCATTGCGCACAATATCTGAAAAACAAATCATTAACGTTATATTCGATATTTACAGCAAGACAATCATTTTAATTATTAATATTTTATTGTATTAACGTTGCATCAAACTCAGCCAAAAATAGACCAGGGGGCCAAGTCTGTATCTTTTGTGTCAGCTAACGCAGGTTAAATCGGCCATAAACAATAAATACATTTTGACAGCTTGGTAGTCGTATCGCGCTAATAAGTTAAGTTTGCGTTTACGCTAAGAGACAAATCCGTAACGCAAACGCAAGAGACGACGCTACGTTTATGAAAACTGTCAAAATGTGTTGTTTATGGGTGATTCAACTTGCGTCAGCTGACGCAAAAGATACAGACTTGGCCCCGAGGACTAAAAATAAAATAGTTAGCCTTGCAAAGAAACTAAATATTATCACATAAAGCATTGAAATGACAGAGGAAGGACAGAAAATTTAAAAACAAACCACTTTTAATCTTATTTTGTAAATTTGAATCAAATTATTCAATGTGCAATTATTAATGGCGTTATTAAGGTGGGGGAAGTCAAACAATTGATTTATTTCGAAAACATTCTATATTTATACATTCCATACTTACAAATATTACAAGTCACTAGTGTAAAACAATTAACATGTAATTTGTATTAGATAATATTATTATTATTCCTAACATAGATAAACCTATGCTTGTAATTATTATGTTATTTTAACTTAGGAGTAATATTATTGTAAATGTACCAGTGGCGTATCCATAAAGATTGAAAAGCTGTGCCTACTGTAAGAAAATAATTAACCATGGAGAAAAATTAAAAGATTATTTTTTTTAAATAAAATAGATATATACTTGTACGCTCATTTATTCAGTTGGCCAAGACAATCAGCATATCGATACCTTAGTTCAATAGGGAAATAACTCAAAATTTCTGGGTTTTGAGTTAATGATGAAAAATGGTAGACAAACTCTCCCTTCTCATATTTCTATAAAAAATAAGTCTAATTCGTCCTAATTATGTAGTCAGATAATTCTTTGTGGAATTATAATTATGAAATCAGCACATTCTTAGTTCAATGGAGAAACATGTCAAATGTTTACGTTTGGAACTTAATAAATGTAGCCATTTACACCTATGATATGATAGGTTGATAAATTACTTACATGTTGCATCTATTGTTATGTTATAGGTGGACAAAATAACTTTACATCGGAGCGATGTCTTCATGAAAAAAATTCAAATCCAGTTTTCTCAAAATGAGGTATTTTGAGTTTGTTCCCTATTTAACTGAGGTATCGATATGATCATAATCAAATTAATACATAAGTACATGGATGAAATAATGTTACCTGTAATTGTCGAGATCTGAAAATAACATGATGTCAAATAATATCGTAAATTTCCTTGTAAGTTTAGAATTACGTATTAATATAATTATGATAATTTTTATTTAAATTATTATTACTGCCCAATGCATACATTTAAGAAAAATTAATTTAAGTGATTTCATTATGATACAATAGAAATATTCATCGTCGAACAAAGAGCATTAGAAAATCGTTCGAGCCGGGCGACTGCCCTAATCACTGAAGAGCTTTAGCTGCAATTTTCAGACTCGCTGCGATCTTCCAATATGTATAGTTTATGAACATTTATTTACTATTCAATTTTTTTTATAACTCTTTGAAGTTTGTAAACCTCACTACAATATTTAATCATTGAAGAAGATAATATTAACACATCCCAAATGAAACACGAATCCGAAAAAACAACAGAAAATAAAAAGATTTCAGTCGTGCGACTGCGGCTGCGAAAACGGTAAAAATTGGGCATTTTTCTAACGGCCATTTAATATTGAGATGAACAGTATTTCGCAGAGAATTATTTTGTAAAAAAATTATATAAATAAAAATGTAAAAAATAATGCAATTATTTATTGTATGAGTGGTGTAAACATTATTATGTAACTTATTTATTATTTTTATTATAAGATATTGCAAAAAATAAGAAGAATAAGTATATGTGCGAGTGAAGGGACTGTCCTTCAAAGGTGATGACGACAGATTGGGAGGTTTTCCAGAAAACGGTGCCCTCAAAAGAGTCCTTGTATTTTAGCCTTCTGGCTTTTATTGAATTGGCGATATATTGGGGGGTTGTTGTAAGTAAAGATAGAATTTCTAGGGTGGATAGATCGGTCGATATGCCTCTGACCAGGCAGTACGAGTGACACTAAAAGTGGAAATATAAGATTTGAATTCAGAATTTGATGAAATGTAGATATTTTTTTTAATAAAGAAGTTGGCGGCTAACCCTGTGAATAATTCAACGGAGACTCGAAAACAATCATCGACTTTTACACCTCCAGACTTAATGGAAAGATTCTTTTCGTTTGTTAGAAATTTACCAAACTCAAGAAGGTGAATGGTTTTCCTTGCTCGGATTTTTGGGCGAACACAATATATGGACCACGGGAATGAACAGAATAGAAATAATTTGGAGGAGATGCTGGAAGTGCTGCTGGGGCTGAGGACTGCGAAGTTGAAGGTGGTCGGATTTGTTTGGAGAAGGACTAAACTTCCTTATTTTGGAGGAATTTGGTATAACGGATTCACTGTCTGAGCCAAATAATTCATTGATTTATAAACCAGCCTTCCTGAATCAAATGTTGGTTTAAAAATCTCAAAATACTTTTAAAAAGTGGAGAAAAATAATTGCCATCTTCTCCAATGGATTTTTTTAATAAACTTTACCAAACTTCTTTAATCCGCATTTAAAAAAAAAACATGAAGGTTAGTGTTCACAAATAACTTAAAGTGCACCCAACATTTGTATTTTATTGAATTTTTTTATCGTTGCATGTTGAAGAAAAACGTTCACAGGATTTTTTGAGGACATTCAATATTTAAAAATATTTCTAATTTCACTTTGATGAATGCTGAACCTATGGAAATTTTAAAAATATGTAACTCATATTTTTCTCTTTATAAACATCATGTTTATCGTATTACGAAATAATATTACCATTATTTCGAATTAATTAATTATTCCACTTCCCTTTAAGGGGTCCAGGAGGGGGACCTTTTCAAAAATATCCCCCATTCTTGACAAACATAAGAAAAAACATTAAATAAAAAGTGACAGATAGGTAAAAAAGTGTATAAATATCTGATAAATCAGCTGCAAAAATTGGCTCCTGGATGACCAGAGGGGATAAGAATCCTCAAGGGACAACACACGACACATTTTTTGAACAAACAAAATATAATTGGTTTTTTGATAAATATAACAAGGAACAAGACAAAATAACTATTGACAACTGAATGTTATTGTTGCGAATTTACTTTCAATTTTTTTAAATGAAATGGAATTCTAAGAATTAAACACAATAAAAACTTGTTTGTGATGTCATTGATAACAACAGTGGGTATATTATAATAGTCAACATTTATACTTAATTACGACAAATTTCAGTACATCATGACAGTCATGACATACTTAACTTTGCAGTCAGTGGCGTGGTAGTATAGATTTTATGTAAAAAAAAAATTTTGCTTTAAAAAATTATTCATGTTTTGGCAGTCTGGAAAGTTTGTGTCAAGTGTCAAACAAATTAATTGGGCAACGACGCCATAATGGCCGCCCAGCTGAGCCGCAAGATTTCGAGGAGATTCCAGGAGCACAAGCGTTTGAAAAGGTAGCTCTCAGATATCGTATTTATTTTTTGTGAACGCCCACATTCTTTGGTTTGGATACTCATACCAGGAGCACAAGCGTTTGAGAAGGTCGATTCGTCGAAATTAAATTATTATTTCTAGAATGAGAATTGGTTGGGTTATTCGGCCAGGAGCGCAGAAGCCAGCAGAGTAAACTAAGGTTAATAAATAATTTGAATTTTTTACGTCGCGGCGCTAATGTCGGCTACAAAAATAATAATAGCCCATAGAGTCAATAAGAAAATACCAGGAGTAGAGAATTGTGTTTGGGTATTTTCGATTGGCTGGTTGTTGTTAAGGTTAAACAAAACGTAATACGCGCTCACAGATGGCGCTAATAAAATGTGTGATTAAAAAACACCTTTAGCACGTAATGCTTTTAAATATTGATGTGTATTGTTTGTTGACAGGTGTACATACTGATTATGAAATGGAATAAATTGTTATTGTAAGTTTAAAGCTCTAGTCCTTCAAGAAGCTTATAAAAGGTTTTACAAAAATATATTGTATTTTTATAAGTTTCTTGGAGGACTTGAGCTTTAAATCTACAATTTATATTTTAATACTCTAATTCCAACGGTGGAGTTATTTTCAAAAGGTTCGATTTTGACTCGCGCTCTTCCACACCTCGCTTTGCAACGTGGTCCATCACCGCGTGAACCGTATTAATTGACGCCCGGAGTTCGTTTGTTTTTCAAAGCATTCGAATTTGCCGATTTGATCGACTTTTTCATACGAAGGTAGACATTTGCTTGGACTCTTAATTTGGCTTAGTTCGAACTTCGATCTTAAAAATATTGCTCAAACATTGTAAAACAACACTTTTAATATAATTCTGCATTACTGTTTACGTAAATTTTCAGTAAGTGGAAATTATCGCATTTGAAAAATATTCAGGACTACTTTGTATGCCGAGCGTATTGAATGAAAACTGGATAAATAACGACTGAATAGAAGTTACCTAAAAATAAATCTGCTGAGTTTCTTGTTTTTTTTTGGGATCCCCCAGGGATCAATCCTAGGGCCTCTTCTCTTTTCTATTTTCATAAATGACATTGCTGAAGTCATCCGTTTTTCTTGCTTTCTCCTTTTCGCTGACGATCTCAAATTATTTGTACTAATAAGAAATATTTTGGATTGCCCCCGTCTTCAAGCTGACATTGATAACATTTCTGAATGGAATCTACGAAATCGGCTTCATTTCAATATCTGAAAATGCGTAGTCACGTGTTTCACCATAGCATTTAGTCTCACCTACTACAGAACTATGCTCGGTCATAATAATAATAATATTTATTTATTTATTTGAAACTCATATTATTTAATAACAAAATGTATTGCCTCGACTACACAATCGCCCAATGTCCCAACCCGAACTCGGTTCAGAGTTGGGACATTGACCGATCGTATAGTGACTATAAATCGGGCAACTACACGATCGGCCAATGTTCCAACTACGAACTCTAAACTAGTGATGCCATTTTAACTAAAATCTATCGATCTACCGATATTCATAGAAAGTCTACCGAAATTTATAATATTATTGTCACAATTCGTTCCTCATTAGGTAATCATAATACCGGAAATAAATATAACGGATAGCTGTTGCATCTGTTTTAGCTCCGTATTTTATTTTTACGCACAGCCTGAGTCAGATTGCAGTGCAAAAAATATAACAACTAGCCCCGATTATACATCGGATTACATCCATTTCACTATTGAGGTGATTTTTCATGAAAAACGGTGCTATACAAATTATCCAATTATTATTATTATTAGTCAAATATGCATAATGAATACTTGAGCATTTATTTTTGGGTTAGTTGGATATTTGAGACTTTTTTCATCATTATAAACATAGTTCAGTCATGTTTTATTCTTCGCACAACAGGTCCATCGAGATCGCCTGCCGAACTCGTACTAAATGGCCAATGTGTTTAGAGGCCGGTTTTTAGTTCGCCATGGGGGCAATCTCTGCCGAACTCGAGCCAACGTTGGCCCAACGCGTACGAACTACCCCTCTACACAATTGCCCAAATGTTCGAGATGGGAGGTTGGGTTAGGTTAGATCGTGGGTGATCGTGTAGTCGGGGCATTAGAAAGTTTTGATTGCCCAACTACGAACAAATCCCCTTTTAGGACTGTCAAATTGACAATTTTAGTTCATATTAAGTGCCATTATACAAAAACAGAAGGGAAAAAAGCTAGTATTGACATAGTATGGTAATATAATATATCTAGAAAAAAGTATAATAATTAAGTATAAACAGATGTTTTTTTATTTTTTTATATGAATACCACACAAGAGTCCCAACTGCCCCCAACCGTCTGGAGTCAGTGAGACTGGCATTCCCAATTGGGGAATGTTGTGAGGCTGAAGGTATTGGGGAGTGGAAGGAGAAGGGGAAGAGGAAGATGAAGGTGGGGAAATACCTGACTATTCAGATCTGGTCACCAAACACGGCTAAAAGCCATTTCAAGCAACGTTTCAATTCTGAATGGTGGTCTTTCACCAGGGCGATACTGAGAATATCTTCCACTCTGGAACGTTCGCAAATATACTATATATAATTTTTAAATTAATTAATTGTGAAACAGCACAAATTAATTAAATAAAATTTACTTACGCACGCCGGGATTTGAACCCGCGACCTTCGGATTCGTAGTCGAGATCCTTACCCCTCAACCATGGAGGCCGTCGATGGAGATGAATAGTTTAGAAAAAAGCAATTGTGTTCCAGATAATTTGAGATAATTAATAATTTTTTTTAGTATCTTACAGCATTAATATCCTAGAGTCCTATGTTAATCGCCATGTAGATGCGAATAGTAGGAATGATAATTTCCCCTCTTATGCAAAAGAGTCTGCAATTCAATTCATACCACTATGAATTTACTGTGTCCTTTTTATGTGTGTTCAAAACTGTTCTGTTTTATCAGCGCGGGGAGTGCAATGTCAAAAGTGCAATAAAAACCTGCAGCAGCGGGTTTTAATCTGCTAGTAATAGTTTATACAGAATAATAGTTAAGTTCAAAGAGATAAGAGAAAAAAGTATAGATTAATCGTTCACTTATACCAGATAATTTGAGTATAGTATAAGTTAAGTACTTATGAAGAGATGAGAAAGACAATATTATAAAGTAAACAATTATGTATAAGTGTTTGATAGGTACTGGTTGATGCTGTGAGGAAAAAAATGCGTTTAAAATCTCAATCGTGTTTCTACCATAAAAGATCTTGGAATCGTGTGTGAAAGTAAACTTGCATTTCATGTTCATACAGAGGGAGTATGCCAATCTGCATTAAAAATGTTGAACAGTCAGGGTGATTCCCGTACTCTTAGAATATTATATTTCTCTTTAGTCTGTAGGAGGCTGGAGAGTGAGTCGGTTATTTGGAATCCCTACGAGGTGGGGTGCTCCCTTATGTTGGAGAGGGTTAAGAAAAAGTTTTTGAGATTTCTCTACATGAGTGAGTACAGCCACTATCTGTGGCTTTATCCAACTAACTTTCTTCTGGGCATGCTCGGATTTCTTTCCCTGCAGCTCAAAAGAGAGAAGTATATCGCTACCCATTTTTTTAGACTACTGCGAAGATCTATAGAGAATTCAGCTATTTTGGAGCGCATAAGTCTCTATGTTCCTGATGACTATCTAAGACAGCGTCGTCATAGAGTATTCTACCTTCCTGTCTGTAGGACCAACCTGCCAATGGTTCTCCCGATGGGGAGGAGTATATTGCTCTCAAATAAAATCTCACAGGATATCGACATATTTTGCATCAGTGAGGAGATTCAAAGGGGAAATCTTATTGATTCTTGAGAGAATCTCTCCTCACTGACACAATCCGTTTTATCTTTTTGAAAATTTGCAAATCTTTTTGTCTTACAAATATTAAGTAGGTACATGTAATTTCTCATACGCATTAAATGTATAATATATTAGTAATGTATAAGAAAAAATAAATTTTATAATATTATCATGTACAGGGCTTTTTTCTTGGAATTTCTAGGTCAATGCTATTCTTAAATTTTTTTTATGTGAATAAAAATTAGAATTCATTTCTCAAGAATTCCACCTGCCCGGAGCCAATAGGGTTATGGCGTACCCAATTTGGGTATGGGTGCGAGGCTAAATGGAGTGGGGAGGGGACGAGGATAGGAAAGAGAAAGAAAGTAGCTGGCTATTCAGATCTGATTCAAGCGACATTTCAATTCTGAATTATGATCTTTCCCAGGGCAATGAGAAATAGTTAGGATGCAGTCGAGTTCTCCAGATATTGTATACTGTTTTAATATTTACTGTCTGTATCTGTATTTTTTCCTTAAATAAAAAAAAATTTTAAATTAAAAAACAAAAACAAAATAACAAAACAAAACAAAAAAACAACAAAAAAAACGACAAAAAAATACTGAGAGTATCTACCGCTCTGGAACGAGGTGCAAATGAACTATGTTATATTATGTAAATTAAATTGTAGATATGTGAAATAATAATTCAAACAATAATTAAAATTTTATTTGCTTTACACCGCTCTGCCAGAGGTTATCATACTAGAAATACTTTTCTGCTCGCAAAATTTCCATCATGAGTTACGGAGTTTTAAAATATTTTCTGGTGAAATTGATCACATATTTTCAAATATGTATCAAAAATCTTCATGGCCTGTCGGGTTGAGGAGTCAAACGCTCTTATGTAAATTGTCAACTATATCATTTTTCTTTTAAAATAGTAAAGATTACACTTCTTGGAATTATCTGTTCAGTTTTCCATAGATAAGTTAAAATAAAATAAAATGAAATAGAATAGAAGAAAAAGAATTAGCTTTGTTTTTTTTTAAGTTATACGTAGGTTACACATTTCCAGTAATAAGAACAGTGATAAGTGGTAACTAAATCATTGTCCTGAGAGAAGCGGTAAGTACCGTCCATACGTGGAATTAAGTAGAGGATGCGCGCGCAGCACTGAGAATATTTGCCGACTCGCCGACTGCACCGATATTACTTGCAAACTCAAATGATTGAGTAGAAAGTGCGTATCCAAACGTCGAAAATAAAAGGACAGCAACTCCCGCCTAACTATAGGGATGCACGCGCAGCGGGTGGACAGGGCTACTTAACCGAAAAAAGATTCTAATCAACTCAACTAAATTGCTACAAAACTTACTATGTACACACTGTCCAGACGCGGACAGTGCCTAAAAATTAACTAAACGATTGAGTTGCCACTTATCACTGTCCTTGTTACTGACTTCATGTGACAGGCATTACTATAAATTGTAAAAATAATAGAGGCAAAATGGATTCATTTTCAGATTCCATTCCTCTGATGAAATAGAATATTGTTTCATCATTTGAATGTATAACGATGGATAAAATAACGCCTAACTGCGGTGATTTTTTCACAAAAACGGCGCTATACAAGTCATCCAAGTATTATTATTATAACGTGATGGGACATTGGTAATGATTACCAATTTTATTTCTATTTTGACACGTCTTATTTTCCCGGAAAAGCCTATTCGGTATGTTAAAACAGCGTATTTGTTGGAGTGAGAAGTACATATTTGTTGAAGTCTATTCTTTCTATGGTTTGTAATAGATAAGTTAGGTTAGGAATTGTGAATTGATTTAACCGATGACTAGAAAACAGTAACTTACCAATTAACGCACTGGACCAGACTCGGAAAGTGACTTAAAATTAACTAAACGACTAAGACCCATCACTATAAATTGAAAACACAATGGAGGCAAAATAAAATAACAAAATTTTACTACCGGAATAGCAAATTTATTACGAATCACGATGCACAAACATTGAGCTATAATTTAAAAAAACAAATAGCTTAGTACACAATCAAACAAAAGAGGTACAGCGTGACACACTTAACATTGCAGGCGGTCACAGGAGGAACTAATAAATGAACTACTTTTATAATTTCATAGATTATTTCATCTACAAAATCTACGCTAGCGACACTATCAGCTGCAAAGTTAAATATGTCAAGCTATAATAGCACTAAAAAGCAGACATTGTCATATTTCTGTTAATATTAAAGTAAAACTATGTTGGCAATACAAAGTGTGTTTTGAAAACTTAAAAACATATCGAGGGACACTCGTATTAAGATCACAGTGGTTAATTAAGGATTTTGTACAATTGGTTATAAAATCTAGAATTAACACTAGTTAATTATAATTCTTAACATAATTTTAAAATATAGTGTTAGTGGTATTTAAGAGGATGTCTTTGCCTTTCGTAGGATGGCCTTCTATTGGGATGGCGAAATAATAGTCGAAAGACTAATTAACAAAAAGTATTATCTTAAATGATAAGTGATGACAGATGATGTTGTAAAGTGGAGCAACATTTAATAAGTGCAACAGTAGTCTGTAGAAGACCATGTGAACGTCACAAAATTAACTATTAACTATGTAATTACAATATAAAATTCTTATTATGAATGTTTAAATTTTATGCCAGTTACAGATTGGTACAAAACATTATTATGATTCAGTAATTTCAAGCAATTGCTCACTTGCAATATTTGAAAAAATTTAAAAAATACAAACATAATACCACGATGGAAAATATTTTGCTAATGTTTTATTTTTTTATTAATTGATAAACTAAAGTTTTTAAGACAAGATTTTTGTGCATAGCGCAAAGGGTAACAATTATTTTTATAAACAATAATTATTAGCCTGAAACACTCATCCAAATTGAAAAAACCTTCCAAGAAAAGATAAATGTCGCCGACGAAAAAAAACAATGAAATATAAATTAGCAAACCATAAAGTAATGGATTCATCATCAAAATACGAATCAGAATAGATTGCCAAATTCAATTGATCCTCGGCTGGGTAAATTGCTCAAATCTAGAACAATGTGTGCACGAGAAAAGTGCTGCAGTTTAGACCTAAAATGGATAGCAGAAACCCAGGTAGACCAAAGACCCGCTAATCTGATAATGTTAGTAGATACAGTGAATTAGGATTGAGACTGATAGAAAGAAGTGGTGAACCAAAGAGGAGCCTTCGACAAAGGTGATTGCTTTTTTTATATCTGCAACGTGGCCTTCAGATCTACAGTGCCTCAGACCGATAGGGAGATCTTCCAATCTTCAGTTCCTCGTGGCATTTTATCAAAATGGACAAATAATATCGAACTCTACAAGCTGTTCCTACAAAACGACTTATATGAAACATAAATTATTAAAATTATTTAATAAAACAAATACTTTGTTTTAAACCACTAATTTACTTTTAAATCATCACCAATCGGTTTCACGATAAAATTTTAAACAGTTTTAAATTTTACCCCGACGAAGCTTGGGATAAGCGAAACCGGTTGGGGATGATTTTAAAATAAATTAGTGGTTTACAATAAAACGTTTGTTTTATTTAATAAATATGTCAAACCACAAAGTAATTGCTTTCTACGAAAACACTTATTAAATTGCACAAGAGCAAATAACAAGTGTCCATCACAAAGCCTGTCGAGAAGTTAGAGGAAGTTCACAAAATAACATTCGCAACTTATCACACCACACAAATGAGGGAACACATAAAGCAAACCACTTAAACAACTAGCGGGAGATTGATGATGATGATGATGATGATGTTAATAAAAAAACCAACTTGTATGTCCCATTGGGCAATTTCTGTAGCAATGTTGATATTTATGGTATTTTCTGTCAAGCTATACGGTATATACATAATAGGAGATTGACAATAATTACTACCTTTCATGCCATTCCCAGACTTGATATTTTTTATTAGCTACTCTATTCTTTTCCACAACATTTTTTTCGTAATTAATGTAGGTATTTGACAATAATAAAATAAAATTTGATACACAACGAAAACCACATTTACACCTTTGTATGGTAAATATGTAATTCTCTAGTAATCAAAACATACTTTGCTAAGAATATCCGATAATTATTTGGATTCATTTTCAGATTCCATTCGTCTGATGAAATAGAATGTTAATGGTTTTATCATTTTAGTGCCACACAGATGGAACGATGGTTGTCATTTGGAATGTATAACGATGGAAATTAAGTAAAATAACACCTAACTGCGGTGTACGTGATGGCAGTTGCGGCTTCTCACTTTTGAATGAGCTAGAGTTGTAAGATTGAAAATTTAAATTTTAAGATTGACTTTATCGATGTTTTACCTGAAAACGATTTTTTTTTTCAAAATTTTAATTTTTTGCATGGAGATTTAGGTGGTAGGTGGGACACTGCCCCAGATAACTGAAAAAAGTTCATAGAAAAAATTGATTTTTCGAAAAAAAATCACTCAAAAGTCACAAGCCGCCACTGCGTGATGGGACATCGGTGATGCTTTTCAGTTTTATTTCTATTTCGAGGAAGACATGGCACGATCAAGTGAATCAAATACTTGAGTCGGGCCATGTCAGAAGGTGGAATAATAGAAAAGAATGTATGAGACGATGTATGAATGTGAATGAAGCTAAAAGTGTATGCCAAGAACGAGATGTTTGACGGTCCATCCTTTCTGCCTACCCCTGCGGAAACGATGTGATGGTTAGTTAGTTAGTAAATTAATTGACACATTTTATTTTCCTGGAAAACCCTATTCGGTATGTTGATACTATAGCTTATTTGTTGGAGTGAGATATATGTATTTGTTGAAGTCTACTCTTTCTAGGGTTTGTAACAAATAAGTTAGGTTAGGTTAGGAAAGGATAGAAGGAATAAAAATTATGATCATCGAAGCTTGACACCGGACCGGATACCAGAAAGGAAAAAAGGTTAGACGTTGTGTTCACATAATGACATTATTTCACTCTGAATAATAGAACTGTATCAATGTGAACAAGATTTAGTAATTTGGATGAGGAAACCTTTTAAATTAAGAATTGGTATACCCGATGACATAAAATAGAAAAACAATGTCACGGCAACATTCCTGATGTTACTTTTTGAACTGTAGATTCAATGGGTGATGGAGAGTTTTGAAATAATTCATTTAATACTTGCTATTTTCAAAACATTCATTTAAAAAAAAAGATCTCCATTAAAACTAATTGGATACACAGAACACAGATTAAAAACTAAGTTATATTATTGGCAACATTTAGTCATTGCCATACAGAATTGTTATCTTTACAATGAATCAATTATTGTTAATTCAAATCTTTTGATTCAGTAAAGAGCAATTTTGTTAATACTTCATTATGGTATAAGTAAATATCTCCGTTTCACTTTTAAAAGCATTTTTAATTTTTATATATTCCTTTATTTTTTTTACATTAAACTCCCTTTAAACTGATTGTTACCGTTATCAGTTTGTCAACGGGTTCTTAAAACAGTCCACATTTTAAAATTTAAGAAAGGTGCATATATACCACATTATTATTACAATAAAAAAATATTTATGAAAATAAAACATGCATAAAAGAGGGTACAAAGTTACAAGGAAAATCAAAACCAAAAGAGTATTAAAAATACAGAGGAATCAGATAAAAATGAGAAAAGAAAGAAAAAAAAGATTAATACAAAAAATCTTTTTCATATAACCATTTTTTTTCCAGTACGTCTCCTTCTGAAAAATTAGTTCACAATTTTTTATTGAATTGGGTAACATGTTGTAGATTTTTGGGACAGTATTCTAAGGTTCTTTGACCGCATTTATTCAGGTATCTGGGAATTAGAAGTCCATCGTTTGCAGTTAGTCTTGTGTTATGAGCATGTACCACTATTTTGTTATATTCAGATTGAGATGTATGCTGATTTGCAATTTTAAACCACAATATAGCACGAACAGGTAACAAATTCACAGAATTGTATAGCAATGATTTAGGTACATCATGTCTTTGTTTTCATATTCATCTTTGCTTAAGAGCAATTTGAGTATGGAATATTGTACATTTTGAACTAAATTAAGATTTGTTTTTGTTGAATGTCCCCGTGTAGTTATTCCATATTATATAAATGATTCCGCACTTGTGGTGGTTTTAAAAAAAAAACGGCGCTATAAAAATC
>JAHDVE020001454.1:0-94674 GCA_022606495.2 Halesus radiatus
TTTTTAAAGAGAGATATTGATTGCAATAGTTAGTTGATTAAACAAATTGCTTTAATTTATCTATCATTAGCTGAATCTGTTATAAGGTATGGAATTACAGCGGGGTAAAACGAATATTAATCATGTTGAATCAGTGCAAAATTCATTGCTCATAAAAGTTTATACCAACAAAGGCAATCTGAATTTGAAAGTCACCTATGGGCTGGAGCTCCCAAATACTTGATAAACCTGCTTGATTCTGTGCAAAGGAGGGCGGTTCGTCTGATTGACAATCCGTTGTTAACAGACCGACTGCCATCTCTGATGCACAGACGCATGTAGGTATGCTGAGTCTGTTCTAAAGATATTTCAATGGAGTTAGCAGCGTTGATCCCCTCCGCACCGGTGCACGTATGTGAAACTCGACGGACACGAGCGGAACACCCGTTTACGGTTGATGTCAGCCTCATGAGAATAGGTCGTTTCGCTGACTCGTTTTTGTGTAAATCAGTTCGTATGTGGAGCGAGCTACCGGCATCTTTTTTTATGTGAGTGCCGCACAAGAGTTCCAGCTGCTCCTGACCGTCTGGAGCCAGTGAGACTATGGCTTCCCCAATTGGAGTATATTGTGAGGCTTAAGTTAGTGGGGAGGGGAAAGAGATGGGAAGAGGAAGGTGTGGAATTCAGATCTGGTCACCAAACACGACTAAAGCCATTTCAAGCAACGTTTCGATTCTGAATAGTGGCCTCTTCGAAGCCTGCATTAACAAATCCCTTTCTACAGCCCCCTCCTTAACTCGCCTCACAATGTAGCCCAACCGGGTAGCAATATAGTTATCCTGTATGTGCTCTGTATGTACAGGGGCGCTCTTGCGAGATGTCACATACATTTTTTTTTTGTTTAAAAGGCCTAATATTCCATACTTTTATCAGTCTCAAAATTCTTTCAGTAAGATCAAAAAAAATATATTTCAGCATTAATTGTATATTATACAAATTGGCCAAAGTACACTTACAATCAATACTCATCTCAAGTTTAATGAAGGATTTAATTGTTCCTAAGCATACAAACAAATGTGGACAAACAACATTAGATTACATCATTCGTAGCTCTTTAAATATTATCTTACCTACTGAAATAAATAAAATATTGTCGATTAATAAATGTATTGAAGACTTGGCTAGCTGAAATAAATTGTTTGTATTAATTTAGGAAATATTATCTATTTATGTTTTATAAGCAGACATAGTTTGTATTAGATTATGATGATCGTATGAATGTTTTAAACATTTAATGTATTATTTTATATATATATAACAGTGGCGTGCAGTTCATAACAAACTACGAGTAAAATTGAATGCAAAAAGACAAAATATATGGTAATTGGACGTAAGAAGACATGCAGCGAAAGCAAAATAAAAATTGACGATGGAATTATTTAAAATGTAAATGATATGAAATACTTAGGAGTTATGTTAGATAGAAAACTTAATTTTAATAAACATACTGAATATATCAAAAAGAAAATTGGGAAGAATACGTCCAAAAATGTCCAGAAAGACAACACTTACAATTTACAACGCTATTATGGCTCCACATCGTAATTACTGCTAACGACAGAGAACAGAACCAATTACAAATTCTCCAAAATAGAGCAAAGAGAATAATATTAAAGCGAAATAGATATTCAAAAGTAGCTAAAATGTTAGTAAAACAAATACTGACATTGAATGTATTGATTTTTATACATAAAATCAGAAACAACTTGTTACTAATATATTTCTCCAACATAATTATTTACAACATGGAAATTCACAGACATAATACAAGAACGTGTAAGGATATTAGGCTACCGAAAAAGAACAAAGCCAATACGCAAAATAGTATATTTTATAAAGGGATGAAATGCTATAATGCTCTGCCGGACCCAGTCAAAAGTGAAACAATTAATAAATTTAAAATAGATTGTAAAAAACACATTAAGTTAAACAAGAAAAAAATCATTAGTTTTTAAATTATCATTATATATATGTAATATTATAAGAGTTATAATTAGTTATTTTCTAAACTTAAATATTCAAATAACTAAAATAAAATAAATAAAACAAAGGCTTAAAAGCCCTAAGAAAAACGAACTATTAAAGAAAATAAAAGTTTTTTTAATCAAAATGTGCTATTTCCATAAATTTATGATTTTTGTTTACTTCATAATCGTTCTACATTGATAAATTGTTTCTAAATTACAAGTGTATTCTTTTTAGTAAGATAATGAATTGACCATTTTCAAATATTCAATGCACAATATATTTTTATTTTTATTTTATTTTATTTATATCATCTATATATTATACAGTACCATTTTATGTAATATGTTTTATTTAAGTATAATAAAGGTGCTTTGTATGGTGTTTTATAATGTGGAGTGTAAGGTAGGTTTGAAGAGGTGATACTGTGAATGGAGTGTTATATGTGTCGTGACCACCTCACTAAGAGAACCTGTGCTGAGGTGGTCACGTGGATGTGTTAAATGTGGTACAAGTATTGATGTGTATTGATTAGTTTTGTATTAATGTTTTAGTTTTGCTACATTAATTAGGTGTAGAATTTGAAGAGAAATACTTTTTTGTTTTTGTTTTGGTTGCAGTGTGCAAATCCTTTAAAAATAATAAACATGTAATTATAGATACTTTCGACTAAGTTTGATAATATTAAAGTATATTGCACGGAAAAGGAGAGAAGGGACTATCAAGTAACCATAGTATTTTATGTATTGGGTTATGTTTAGTTTGGTTTCATCATGTTTTGAATAACATGAATACCTTGTTTTTTTGATCCAGGCTCTGACATATTTTTTGAGATTAAATGTAGATATTATATTTACAGTTATTAGTTGTTTTAGAGTGGTGGGCATGTAATTATAAAGTTTGATTGCGTATTATTTAAATTGTTTTTGCCCGTGTGAGGTGTGTGTTATCGGGATATTCAGGGTTTTATTTGTTGAGGATCTGGTTTTTATTGATGTTTGAGGTTGCATTGGGATATGAAGTTTGTGTTGGAAGAGGTGTAATAATACAGATTTAGTATATACTTGTCTTATTGTCATGACGTCAAGTGTTTTGAAAATTTCACCAAAGTCTGTGTAGAACGGTACATGAAGGATGAGTTTAATTGTCGCCTTTTGTATTTTTTCTAATGGGTCTGACGCTTTGTTTGATGCACTTCCCCAAGTCAGTATGCCATATGTGATAATGGACTGACAAAGTGCAAAATATATGGTCGTGAGGATTGTTCGTGGGAAAATATTTTTAATGTTCTTCATGAGGTACATGACTCGTTTTAGTTTATTAGTTATATGATCAGTCCATCGTAAGTATGAATCAATTATGATCCCGACGTATTTAGTTTGTTTATCCCCTTCGATACATTCGCATTGGCAAGTGGATAAAGTTTGTGCACAGCCATGCAGAAATAGTTCCATGTTTGATGGAAGTTTTTTTTTATGAATACCGCACAAGAGTCCCAACCGTCAGCCAAGAGCCAGTGAGACTATGGCATCCCCAATTGGGGAATGTTTTGAGGCTAAAGGTATTGGGGAGGGGAAGGAGAAGGGGAAGAGTGCATTTTTTTGACCTTCGCAAATGCAAATATTTTTTATTTATTTTTATGAACCTGAAACTATTTTCCTTTTTTTAAAATCATGTGTTTTTCTACTGAGTCCCAACTATGAAAAAATACCAAATATTTCAACATAATGGTAGTTTGAATGAAACTATAATATTCATAGAATTATTTCTTCTTCTTTGTACGGGGGAGGAGAGTTGGCGGAGGTCATGGTGGGATGCTGAGGTTATTCAGCCAGTCGACGGCATCAGGAGTCACTTGGTTCAGCACAGATGTGCCATAGGGAAACTGATGAAGGGAATATTCTTCTATGATGGGTTCCGTTGTTTTAATATGTCCACATTCACAAAGTTCGGAATTCTTTAGGCCCCATTTATGCATCATATGTGCACAACGGCTGTGACCGCATTGGATGTAGTTTAATTAGGTCCACGTCTTCCAAGGGAGAAAGAACCCTGGCAATTTAATAGTAGGGTCTACAACAAAGTGCTTGTTTTTCACGTCCTAGGTCTGCTACTGAGTTCGCCACGACTCTAAACCACAAACTTTGTTTTATGAAATTATAAAGTAATCTTATTGATATGAAAAATGATTGAAATTGATTTTTTTAGGGGGTCAGTCTTTGTACCGTTTATTGGACAGTTGAGTATTCTAATAGGCATCTAACATTCTTGTTCTTAAACTTACCTAAATTTTGTACCATTAGTTTGATATAATTCAACTTTGTAATGTAAATTATACGCATATAATAAATATACTTAGATTTTGTAAATGTTTGCACCGTCATCGTTATGAATATAGTCATCGAGCCGGAAGTCCTATTGAATAAACTTCATATCGTAACATCTGCCAAAATTCTGTAAATTTGCATGTAAGCACGTATTTTCTTGTTAGTAGACCTAGATGCACTTAACCCAATTCGCCTTATTTCATTTAAATGTTTTTTTTGCGTATTGTTCTGGATCACCGTTTTAGGAGCACCAAGCTCCAATAATTAATTTGAAAATAGGATACTGTAAACCGAGGTTACTTTGTATCTTACAGGGGAACTTTGCATTATAGAATACTCTATATATACTCGTACTTGTATTCTATATAGTCCCAATCATAGATATATCATTCACATCCCAATTATAAAGCAACACTTTCGATACATGAAGATATATATATTGAAGTATAAAAGTAGTGAATACAAAGTACATTATTTAATTATTTTATTTTATTTATTATTCTTTCTAACTTAAATTCGTTTTTATTTAATTAATACTGAAACATGACAGATTCTTTCATCTACAGAGAAATCATGATTTTATAGATATGAAAACAAGGACATTTTATCAAAATTATTAGGGGACTCACAGAGAAAATAATATTTTGATTATCACATCACTAAACTACTTAAGCCGCGTCTCCTGTGACTGTTTTTTGAAAACATTTACACAAAAAACAAAACAAAGGGGCGTTACCATACACATTTCTGTGTGCGTATATTGTCTTCTGAAATCAATGGAAAACATTCCTCTCGCAGGTGAAGGGGGGAAGGGTTTGTTTCATTCTTTTTTAATCGCCGCACGTTACGGATCTATGTATGACTCCCGTCCGATGGTACTTCGTCATAAATCGAACGGTTTTTTTAGGTTATTGGTTATTTGAACTAAGCGAAATTATAATATATTATTGTAAGAAGTTTGCTTATGTATCTGTACCAGACGTGAATTCAAGTTTGTAATACCCTCCGTTTGCATAACACCAAACCAGTACAACTCTATAGAGACGAGACTAGATACAACTCTCTATCGGGTTCGTGCAGCTTCGATCGAGACGCGACTCGATACAACTCTCTATCAAGCTATGTCTGCACAAATGTTTGTGCAACGCCCGATTTCATAATTTATTTTCATCGATGGAGACGCGACTTAGATACAAATCTTTATATCGAACTATGCCTGCACAAATGATGATTTGTGCAACGCCCGATTTCATATTTCATTTCATATGGCTCTCGATAAGCGGAGTTCCGGGTGTGGAGAAGAAGAAGACGGTAAAAAGTGCACGTTATTGTCTTCGTTTTTCTACGCCCCTGAATGTCGTTTTCGTGCCTACCCGCCACTGGCCACTAACGGGACATTTCTCCGACCCGGGGGCCACTTCTACGGTCGCTCCCGGCGACGGTCCCGAAAGCTAAGCGAGCCCCCATTGGCTGGGTCCTTGCGATCCACAAAAAAATTGTCAAAAATTATTGTTCTATCAAAATTATCTGTCTTTGTAAGCGATTTCTGCGGCTGCGGTGACTGATCTAAATAAACGATCTTTTCTGATCTGTTCATTAGCACCCGCGGAATCGAATAACCTTACTCAATTTATGTTTTTACAATGCATTTTTCTGTAATTCGGCGGCAAAGTATCAACTGTCCTACTTTGACCGCCACGACATTTTTTGTAATAATTTTGGCTTCTTTAATAAAAAATAGGTGAAGATTGCAATAGGCTCAATTCTTACTACTTCGTACGAGTTCGATATAGAGGATTGTATCTAAGTCGCCCCTCCATCGAAGATGCACGAACCCGAAAGAGAGTTGTATCTAGTCTCGTCTCTATCGAGTTGTACCGGTTTGGTGTTATGCAAACGGAGGGTATTACAAACTTGAATTCACGTCTGGTACAGTATCAGTAATACTAATAATGTATTTAACTGTTATCTATTCTCTTATTATGTCTGCTATTTCTAATAGGACTACAGGTCTCATATTAAGAACTTTTAAAAGTAAACATCGTGAAGTAAATACGCATATAAGCACGTCTTTTTCTTGTTAGTTTTTATTATTACTAAAAAAACTAAGAATCTAAAACCTGCTTCAAATATAGTAATGGTTTAATTAGACATAAAATAGATTTTTAAGTTTTTTATGTAAATAAAAAAAAAAAAACCTAAAAGCCACACAAAAACTTGAAACTTTAAATTAATTAAAATGCGTGATTTTGCTTCTTCGGTAACTGAAATAGTTTTTCATTAATTTGTGCATATTAAGAACGTCGTGCTTATGCATATTTAATCATCGTGATAAACATATTCATTGTCTATATTACAGTGGTTTACACAACATATTTCTTATTATTTTTACATTAATTTGATATATCCTTTGTAATACCCATAAGTAATGACCGAATTCACAGACAAAATTATTTTTTAAACATGTGCATTTCAATTCTTAGTAATTTTCGCAGACTAGACAGACCTTGAACAAATTGCACAAAGGATAGCTGCGTGCATTTTGTTCGGAAAGGAAACCATCGTAAAACTTAGATCACACTTAACTACTAGCTTAGAATGTCGGCATTATTTTACAAAAGGAACTGCCATCCGATGACAGCAATAAACCTAAAGGGACTTGAGTGGCTCGACAATAGGGGTCATAAAACTGACCCTGACGGGACGGCCCTACACAGATAGCCACGCCAAAAATCCGTAATGACCGTGGGACAAAGTTATCGTGCTATTAAGGAATAGGAAATATTTCATAGTTAACTTTAGAATTAATTAACTAGATATAAGAACATTTAGATTAAACTATGTAATAAGTAAATCATGCTGAAGGTGTTTATCCTGACTAAAGGATGCATTTAGAGATAATTACAAGTAATGGTCGACGCTAGCGACAAGGATGGTTGCAACGTTCCCGTCAGCGGCGAAGGGGAGAACTAGATCCCTACAGATGGTTACAGGCAACAGGGCTTTGACGAGAAGACAGTTCAGAGAGTTGGTTTTACGCTTCCGCCCAGGAAGGTACCTATTCTCGCCCCCCCGGATAGGCCGCCCAGGCCCTTTGACACAGTAGTTGGATGACACTTCTGTCCCAGAAGGAAGTCCGATCTCCGCCCTTCGGAGATCTTCTGTAGAGACCGCACAGGCTCTGCACCGCGAGTCGACTCCACGCTTTCACCCAGGAAGATGCTGATCTTCGCCCTTCAGAGATCAACTGTAGAAGTCCAGGTTCTGCACCGCGAGTCGACCCCCCCCCGCTTCTGCCCAGGAAGATACTGATCTACGCCATTTGGAGATCAACCCTGTGAAGACCAGCCACTGGACCCCGGACAGCCATCATTAAAGGGAAATGAACTGAACTCTTATTAAAATTCTTCCACCCTATCACCCAGTGAATACTATACTTTCACGTAGTATCAACACCTAAAGATAAAGACTTTTATGTAGGATCAACTTTCCCGTATAAATAAGCCAAGTGAATCTCTAGCTTTAAGAATCAACTTTCTCCTATAATTAAGCCAAGTGAATATCTAGTTTTAAGAATACAAACTTTTACGTAGATTTAAGCGAAATGAATAATTAATTTTAAGAACCAAGACTTCATGTAGAATTATGTACTTGACTCTAATTTGAATGATATTTTATACCTAATTAAGACTTTAGTTTAAGACTAACCCCACGATTATAAAAATAAATATCTTATTAAAAATACGTAAAGCGAGTTTCAGTTCCTACCATTTTGCGTTATTTCTAGAGATAATATTACCCACTGCATTAATTAGCGTATTATCACATTGACATTTATATATATTTCTTTATTCAAACAATAAACAAAACAATGTCATTTTATTCAAAATATTTTGTTTTTAACCAAAACAAAACATTTTAGTAGGAAGCGGAATGTGTGATATATCCTTTGTAATACCTATAAGTAATGACCGAATTCACAGACATACTTACTTTATAAACATTTCTTAATACACATCGCTCTGCTATGTGAACTCATGGTAAATATTGTATTACCCGAAGACTTTGGCGGTAAAAACTCATTCGTCGCTGTAATAGCGACCAGGGGAAATTATATTTTTCAGCAGTTCACCTGGACCTTACGTCATTTGGCCAGAAAAAGGAAAAGTAGCTCTGAGTTTTCTTCACCACTGGAATACGAGTGCATCGTAGAAATGGTCGTCCTATAGTGTTTGGATCGAATTTTCGTCGCAAGCACGCTTGACTTCTCATCATTCGTTTATAAGATTTGTCTATTAAAGTGTGTGATTCCTCAATACGACATATCACTAGTTATCATCGATTCAATCTCAGATTTTTACCCGAATCATTCCACCCAGATGGAGAATGTCGAATATGTTAAAAAGGTGATGAATATTTGTCAAAAGACAAAGCGGGAATTCAATCCTGTCTTATTATATACGTTAGCGTCTGTCCTAGTATCTGGCTCCAGCGATGAGACCAATGGCTCGGAGCCGTGCGTGGAAGAATCTTCCTCGGATAGAATTAACTTCAGGATTAGCATGACCATTCCTCCGGGGCTGAAAGTGTACGGGGACACACTGGATGTGGTGAATGTCAACATTACCGACTGTGCCATTACCACGCAGAAAATTTTTACGCTTAAAGGATATGATATGCAATGGATATGAACAAATAGACTGAACTGCGCATTGAGAAATAAGAGTAATGACTGACAAATAACAAGTAGACTATTCAGAGTAATTTGTCAATGGCCGAATTATACTGGTTTAAAAAAATATATATTATCTTTTTTATTAATCGACTTTTTCATCATGAATGTTTTTATTATTTATTTATTTATCTAATTCCGCCACTAATTCACTATATAAGCTGTTGATGATAACATCATAAATGTTTTATATTTTACTTGTTTAATATGTTGTTGATGGCATCTTAAATGTTTTTATATTTTATTTATCTAATTCACATCGCTAATGTAAAATTTTGATGATAACATTATAAGTGTTATTTATCAAATTCCACCACTCATGTGAACTGTTGATGATAACATCATAAATGTTTTTATATTTTATTTATCAAATTCCACCACTCATGTGAACTGTTGATGATAACATCATAAATGTTTTTATATTTTATTTATCAAATTCCACCACTAATGTGAACTGTTGATGATAACATCATAAATGTTTTTATATTTTATTTATCAAATTCCACCACTCATGTGAACTGTTGATGATAACATCATAAATGTTTTTATATTTTATTTATCTAATCCACCACTCATGTGAACTGTTGATAACATCATAAATGTTTTTATATTTTATTTATCTAATCCACCGCTAATGTGAAATGTTGATGATAAAAATTTAAATGTTTTTTATATTTTATTTATCTAATTCCATCATTAACGTGAAATGTTGATGATAACCGGTTAGTGGCTGAATTGGCATCGAGCCTGGGTCTCACCCAGGCGTCGTGAGTTCAATCCTTGGCTGGTTAAGTCCCGCGTACTGGGATGGTAGTAGGAGACTTTCAAATATTGTCAGGTTATTTGTAACCCGGGAATGTTTGTCTTTCTTTAAAAAAAAAAACATTACAAAAGTTATTTATAATTTATAAATGTATTTCCACCATTAATGTGAAATGTTGACAATAACATTATTAATCTAATATTTAAAATATATTTTTTTATTGAAGGTTATTTTTCACAATAGGAAAAATGAATCTTTGCCGGGTGGGGTACTGTGCGCTAAGGTTATATTCTACATGGTTTTATGGATAATGAGACATTCCATTCAGGCAAAAGTCACCAACCCTAAAAACATAATTTTGAGATATTGCAATTAGAATGTTTGAATTTAATCAGATTTTATTGTTTTATAATTCGGATTTACAGCAACATTTTACATCAACTAATGTACCGTGGCATCTTAAATAACATAATTTTACGCTTCGGATGCCGCACTCAACTCAAAACTGCCTTTTTTAGGGCTGGTGATTTTTGCCGGAACGGTGACGAATTATGTACATACATGGATTTTAATGAAGGATTAATGGTTCCTAAGCATAAAAACAAATATGGACAAAGAACTTTAGAACACATGATTCCTAGTTGTATAAATATGTTACCCGCTGAAATAAAAAAACTGTAATAAAACTAAACCATTAATAAACACATTGAAAACTTGGCTAGCTGAAAGAAGCTATTTGTATTAGAAATATTATTTTATATATGATTTATTGTTGTCGTTTATGTTTTTATTTTATATAGGCACATATGTTCTGTAATCTTGTCTGTAAATTTTGAGTTTTGAATAACAAGCTCCCGTTGGACAAACTACAAAAAAAGTAGTTTATCGGGACTTTTTGCATTGTATTTTTTTCTTTTGTAAAATGTAAATAATAAAATTAAAAAGGTAATAACTTTGGTACATTAAAATGAAGGCAGTATTTATTACCCATTGCATTTATTTTCAAAAGAATAATATAAAGAATGGAGTCTGGAGATTAAAACATAAATATATCAAATAATGTACAGTCAGTGGTTGATGGAGCCTAACGTGAACTGGTTGATAAAGTGCAATACAACCCTATTTGGCTATTTAATTAAGTACCTACATAAAAATGACAAATTTGTCATTTAAAATCAACCTTACGATAAATTGTAAAATATCACAAAATCAATACATACTCGTACATAGACAATTATCAATTGTTCAGTTATTTAAAAAACACAGATCTATAAATGAATTAAAATAATACAGCATTATTGAAAATATTACATATTTTTAGGCATAATACTAAAGGCGTTCTTAGACGATCCTTTTTTAAGTGCAGTTTCCATCTGAATTGTCTTTTTCTATGGAATTTTATATAGAATTTTCCATAGAAGAAGGCAACTCATGAGCAATCTGGATGGAAAAAAAAGTATTGTGTAAGAACATGTTAAGATAATGAAATGTTGGTAAATTTCACCAAACTACTAACATTACAAAACTAATAACTTTTCATTCTTTCTTAAACTTGCTCGATTGTAAAGATTCAAACTTTTTTAATAACCACATCCCCAGCAGTCCAAACTGACACAGCCTGAACTGATGCTTTAATTAGAGCGGTATATAGTACAGTATCTCTGTGAGAGATCACCGGATAATTGGTGATGTGCAAACGTTGAAATCTGATGGTGTGTTATGTTAACAGATATATCCCCAGTAGTCCAAACTGACACAGCCTGAACTGATGCTTTAATTAGAGCGGTAGATACTACAGAATTCCTGTGAGAGATCACCAGAAATGGATAATATGTGATTTGATAAATATACAGGAGTAAAAGTAATACATAAAAATGTAATAGGTTCACACCTTAATAACTTAGAAAAATTAGAAATATCAAAATCAAATAAAAATAATAATTGCCGTACTTTAAATAAACAATTAGATTTAATCCAAAGTCCGATTTTAAGGATGTTCCCTATCTTCTCCCCTTCCCATACCCCTCTACTGCCCCCTTTGATGCTCCGTCCTGTTCTACTCTGATATACTGTCTCTTTCCCCCACTTTCACTGTCTTCATTATGATATATCTCTGTATGTTAATTTAGTTTATATGTGTACATTCCTGATGAAGGTTGAGTTCAACCGAAACCGGTCGATAATGCATAAATATAAATAAAATAAAGTGGTTTAAAACGAAAAATTTCTTTCATTTAAATTATATGTGATTGTGTTATGTCAACAAATGTTTGAATGGAGCATGTTCAGAGGAAGTGGGTGGACAAGCGGAATGGTCCCAGTTGACGAGGGCTTCACAAGAACAGGTTGTTTCTCTGCAAGATGGTAATTCCTTCTTACAGCTCTATATTGTGCCATTAATCCTTGTGCACTTACCCGCAACCCTTTACTAAATTAACAGAACAAAAACACTGAACGTATGAAAGCAAAAAATTAAATAAATGCATTCTGGTTTTTTCTCTGTGACGTCGCTATGTATACAATATATTCTTTTTTAATGAAATTGTAAACTAATTTTTAGTTAAATTGTTTTGTGAATGATAATTAAAGCAGCATTTCACTCCTAAATAAATAAATAAACCTAGAATCATTACCAAAACATGATCCCCGCAGAGCGAGGGGTTGAAGGTCCTTCCAGCTCACCTCGTAATCCTATATACTACCCCTGGCTAATTAAATCGCGAACTCCGAGTGACATTGGAGATTCCCGGCCTTTGTTTTGCCACATTTCGTGGGCATCACCAGAAGACTATAATAAAAGACTAAAATGATGTTTAATTATATCATTTGTAATTTCAATTGAAACTGCTTAAATTATTTGATTTATAATTGAACCTCGTATAAAAAAAATTAAATCTATTTCATTAGCCAGTTAACTGACAACTTCCTATAATTTTGTAGTTCAAATGACAAAAAAGAGCACTTTTAAGGTATTAAAAATATGATTAATAAAATACTGAATGCCTTAGAAATTCTTCCCATACAAACAGATTTACGAGATTCAAATGAATATTTTACCTCTAGTAAGTTAATATCACCCATGAAGTTTTGCGTTTAAATATAAGCTATCAATAGATTGTACTTGTATATTAGTGGAGGCATCAATTTCATTGTGCAATATCACCGGGCTTCGCAGGTGGACCATCTCGTGAGCCACCCAACTTTGCAGATGCACTGCCATCTTTAGATAATTCACACGACTATATAAGGTACTTGGCTTGTGAATACAACAAATAAGCAAAATGTTCATCAATAATAAATACATACTTATCATTACTTTGAATTAAATTAATACTGACTAATTATATACATAAAATCATTGGTTTATAAAATGGACAAATTAGCCACTGTATAGTTAAGCTCGGATACCAACAAAACTATCAAATAGATCTCACCGTGACTTCCCTTTAAATCAATGTCTAGTAATTATGGTTTGATTTGAGATGTCGTAGAAATAATAGAATATATTCACAGTTAATGTAGATTCAAATAACAATATACATTAAATAGGTGAGGGCAGCCACGAGGTGGCTGGCGAAACCCAACTCCGCCCACTTGTTCATGGTGTGCACGTACGAGTAGCCCGTCTCCTGCGTGGCTAGGGACGCTTCGAACATCACGCCCAGGTACGCCAGGTGCACCATCGCCAGCAGCGAGAACGCGCAGTTGATGAACATCACAAACAGTCGACCGCTCTTGTGGGTGTGGGCGCACGATCTGTTGCACGGGTTGACCAGGCAGCACGCACTCAGAATGCTGCTGATTTTAGCGCGCATCTTGTACTCCACGTAGGAAAACATCCCGATGCTCAATAGCGCCGCGGACAACTGAAAGTTGAAGCCGTGCAGCAGAGAAGACACCGTGTACGTCGCAAAGATGGCCAGGAACTTCCCGTAAGGCTGACAAACCTTGAAGACGTACGTCTTCAGCCACTGGTGCATGGGCATGTTCCAGTAGATCACCACCTGGACGAGGGAGCGCGGAGCCTCGATGCGCAACGGGCGCGTGACTGGATACCCCCAAGAGCCTTCTTCTTTCTCTCCCGAGCCCCCAGCCACCATAGTCGCCGATGATAAGGTCGACACAAAGTAATGCGACATTCGGAAGCTCTGCGCGTCGCGATACGCCACTAGCCACTTGAGACTGTCGTCGGGGATGTACCAATGGGTGAAACAGTTGGATAAGAACAATGCAAACACAGAGAGAAGTGTGTTCACCAGCACGCTATTCAGCCACTGCCTGTTGAGGTATTTCCGATCCAGGGATTCCTTGTATTTGTGGAAGGACACCCAGGGGCCCAGCACGCAGCTGGCGGGGCTCATGATGTAGCCGGCGTAAGCCGCCGGGCTCGGAGCCTCCAAAGTGAAACCCTTATCGAGGTCTATAGCCACCGAGATCACCTTCATGGCTGCGATCATTTGGATTCCGCGGATCTGGTGCCACATCTTGGAATCGACGACCAGGAACTCCGACTCGAGCAGGAAGCACATGACCAGCGCCGAGGTGATGATTCCGCGGTGTTTCTTGATGACTAGAGTCAGTATCATGAGGAGGAAGTAGGAACCGACGGTGAGACCGGCCGTCCACAGGAAGGCGAACCCCACGGTGTTGTAGAGCAGAAAGGAGCCTAGCAGCAGTGCCAGGATGTGCTTCACAAAGTTCGGCATCGTTATGAACTGTATTAAAAAGCGCAAAAACACATTTACTATGATTAAATCCTTCGCGAATCGGAGTCCTTCGATAATGGTCGGCTCGGCGCATAGCGTCAAGTAGGACGATTCGCTTTCCGCATAATACTCGTGGTCCTCCATGGCACCGGGCGAATTATCCGATTGTATTCAAAACAAACTGACATCTGACGTTTCGCCGGGGCGCCATATTTCAAAAGCATATGTATTTTGTATTAATGCACCAGTACTTGCCTGACTACCTACTAGGGATAGATATTACCACTCTCCTGCTATGTAGCCATAAAGATACGAACTATTATAATGGTCAGAAGCATAACAATGCATCAGTACTTACGTGCCTACCTTCGCATATAGTGCAAATAAATAAAAATCTCATAACTTAATGTAGTGATAAGACGCTAATGAATGCAGTGGGTTATAATTATAGGAATAACGCAAAAAGGTTAGGAACTGCAAAGCAATTTATGTAATTACTATAAGGCATATATTTTTCTAATCGTGGGGTTAGTCTAAAGCTAAAGTTAATCTTAATTAAGTATAAAATATCATTAAAATTAGAGTTAAGTACTTAATTCTGCAGTTCTTAAAATTAACTATTCACTTTTCTTAATCTACGTAAACGTTTGTATTCTTAAAACTAGAGATTCACTGGGCTTAATTATACGGGAAAGTCTTAGTTATCCTACGTAAAAGTCTTTATCTTTAGGTGTTGACACTACGTTAAAGTATAGTATTCACTGGGTGACTATGTTCTAATTATCATGAGAGAGAGGCACTTCCCTTTACTGATGGCTGTCCAGGATCCAGTGGCTGGTCTTCAAAGGTTTGATCTCCGAAGGGCGAATATAAGTATCTTCTTCGGCGGAAGCGGGGGGTCGAGTCGCGGTTCAGAGCCTGGGCGTCTTCTACAGTAGATCTCCGAAGGGCGAAGATCAGTATCTTCCTGGGCGGAAGCGTGGAGTCGACTCGCGGTGCAGAGCCTGGGCGGTTCTTACGGTAGATCTCCGAAGGGCGGAGATCGGACTTCCTTCTCGAGCGGAAGTGTAAAACTCACTCGCGGTGCAGAGCCTGGGCGGTATTTGTCGTAGATCTCCGAAGGGCGGAGTTCGTACTTCCTTCTGGGACGGAAGCGTAACACTAACTTGATGTGCAGAGCCTGGGCGGTCTCTGCAGTAGATCTCCGATCGTACTTCTTTCTGGGACGGAAGCGTAACACTAACTGTCGTCAGAGGTCCTGGGCAGCCTCTCCGAAGTGCGAGAATAGGTACCTTCCTGGGCGGAAGCCTAAAACCGACTGTCTTCTCGTCAAAAAGGCCATGTTGCCTGTGGCCATCTTAAGGAGTCTTTTTATGACCCGTATTGTCTTGCGGGCCGCTCATTTATTACACGCTTATTTCCTTTTAGGTTTTACTGCTGTCTTTTTGTAAAATAATGCTGACTTTCTATCTGCTTTCGAATTGCTAGCTAAGGGTTCTTTTACGATGACTCTAAGCTTTATGATGGTTTCCGGCTTGAACAAAATGCACGCGGCTAGCCTTTGTGTAATTTTTAGTCTAGTCTGGGACTTATTAAGAATTGAAATGCACATGTTTAGAAACTAAGTATGTCTGTGAATTCGGCCATTACTTATGGGTAATACCAAAGGATATGTCAATAGCTAACTTTATTTATTTTTTTGTTAATTTTATATATTTTTTATTTTTAGTTAAGTAGGTAGGTAACTACTAGCTAAATATTATGTAGCCATAAAGAAAATAAGAACTATACTCTTTTTGACAGTTTTAGCATCTAGAAGGCTGTGCATGTATAAAATTGTTTGACATTTGAACACTCTTAATATCCATCGCGAAGGCTGTCAAATAGTGATTTTTACGAGAAATGTAAACCTGGTGTAATATCCCAGTGCATCTGGTAGGATATTCCATTTACTACATTCTGTCATTAAAACGATTCATATAATTAAGTTATGGCAATTCGGTTTAAATGTTTAATGAGTGGCTAGGAATCGGCCTGGCGCTCCCAAATTAACAAATGTTATGAATATATTACATATTCATAACACACGAATGATGGAAAAGTTTGTTTTTAATATTAATACAGCAAATTTTCATGTTGATACAATTTTTTTGACATTATTAAAACCCTAACCAACAGCACACTACCAAAAATATCCCTTTATTAAATAGTAAGTATGATTGCTAATGAAGTACCGTATTAAAAAAAAATTAAACTGTATTTTGCCACAAATATTGTTGAAAGTAAACCCTTTCAAAATATTCCATTATAATAATTAAGCTTTTCAAATCATAAATGAATTGTGAAAGTTTCAAGTAAAACAGCTTAGGAAATATGTTAAATATGATTATAAATATGTTACCCGCCTCACCAGACCAAACAGACAGATACGGGTTTGTTAACAGTTTCAATAGGTACTGGCTTTTTGCACAAATGGCTGTAAGTAATGTGTTCTGTTCTGTTCACTTCTTCCTCCCTGAGCCAACATGGATACTGGGTCTGATGACCATCCTAAATCCTCTTCAATGTGGTTTTGTAGTTTTAGTTGGAATAACAGTTTTAGCTCTGTCTTCCCTATGAATGTTTATTTATTTAATACCAACCGTATAAATATACCATAAACAGTAATTAGATGTCACAGTTAACTACAAGCATAAGAATATAGCACAAATAATTTTGTGGCATTAGGTCGTACAATGACATCAGAGAGTATATAAACAATAAAAGTTCATGAAGGATATAAAAGTAAAAGATATGCGTACATATAAAACATGTCGTAAACTTAAGTTAAATTAATATTTATTAATTGATAAACTAAAGTTCTTAAAAACTTAAGACAAGATTTTTGTGCATAGCGCAAAGGGTAACAATTATTATTTTATAAACAATAATTATTAATCTAAAACACTCATCCAAATTGAAAAAACCTTCCGAGCAAAGATAATATCGATAACCCATATATTTGACAAGTCAAAAGCAATTTTCACCAATAAAATGTAGACATAATTTGTCTCGACGCCATCTATTTGAGGGATTTAGCCGTTACAAGCCTCTCTCATACTAATAAAGTTGGTTGTTTACAGGTGAAAATATAATAAAAACAGTAATTATTGAATGGAACACTAGTATATATTGATTAACTTGGCGGGTTTGCGATAAGCCGACGTAGCTCAACGGTAGAGCATCTGACCGGACATTAGAAGGGTGCGGGTTCGAGTCCTGCCGGCGACATTTATCTTTGCTCGGAAGGTTTTTTCAATTTGGATGAGTGTTTTAGATTAATAATTATTGTTTATAAAAATAATAATTGTTAAATTAATATTGATTGAAAAGATATGATAGTATAGCCTTCTTGTAATTACCTTCCGTGCAGTTAAATAGATGCGCTACATCTGCGTATCTATTACTGACGTCATGTAATCTAGGTACAAGCGAGTGTTTGTAATGCTCAGTCCTGGTGTTGTTACATTTAAACAGGATTTTGGAACGAGTTGCTTTGGTAGGTATATGAAATTGAATGAGGTTAATTAAATCAGGGCTGTCTATACTACCATGTTGATAGGATATCATAACTGCAGGGAAAGGCACCAGCTTGTATATCGGTGTCCGACAAGACTTAGGTGCTAGACAGCTTACCTTGAGGTAGATCGTAATGATGCTAACCGAATAGTGGAACCCTCCCAATCAAATAAACCCGTCTACTGATGGGGCTTTTTGTATATTCGGCGTATATCTGTAATAAGCTTCCCCAAATATTGCTAACATTCAGAATTTAGCAGAGTTCGAGCGGGTCTTAACCAAATTCAGCTAATATATATAACATAACTTGGTGTATGTACAAATTAATTTTATTAATAAGAAACTCTAGTGAAAAATATAATGGCTTTAAAAATATGTATTCATATAGATCAGTAAATATATAACTTTTATTACGTACGTAGAATTTATTAATCATTATTTAAAAGTGAATAAAAAATCATCTCATCAAAACACCTCGTTATGTTGGTACCATTGGATTTGGAACATCTGACGTACGCAGTTTGTTTTTGTATTAGTATGAAAAATTTTATTTTTCACTTTTGTTTTGTATTTTAAATATGTATTTTTTTTAGTATGGCGAAATTTAAACATAATTTGGGTGACTTTAAGGTCGATAATCGTTGTTCAATATAAAAAAAACTATTATTATTGAAAGAAATTAGCGTATTCATGAGCAATTGATACGGATATTGTGATAATATTAATGCTCAATACTCTTCTTATTCTTTGAGTAACGTTTCTAAAGGGTACATAATTTTATTGCATATCTTTAGTTATGGTTTACTATGAATAGAATATAAAATTATGAAAACTAAGTTTAGGAAAAAAAAAACTAAATATACTGGTATTTAAATTTGAACGTTTATAAAAAAAAATTTGGACTGGAGTTCCTTATTGTTGTTTTTTAAATTTGTAAAACTCCATAAATTATATATTTTTTTAATTTGAAGAAAATAATTTTAATGTCATTATAAGTACCTATTTTAGTTTTTATGATTTTGACAGCTGTTTCAGCATTCAAAGCCATTTTCAAACTGTGGCCACATTGTGACCACTTAAATCCGTGAATTATTGCAAAAAATTATATTGTTTTATTTTGTGAAAATACTATGAATAGATAATTTTATTTATTAATGTTACATAGGATCATTAGTTAGTTTATTTATCTCTAGTTGCTCCGGTAAATTAAATTAATTTAAGCCCTTTCTTTCTATATGTCAGGGTTTAGGATCGTTGTGGCCAAGCAGAGTGTGATTATTAAAGTTATTTTCTTTAAAAATTATTCTTCTTTTGTACCTCCGTATATGGAAACGAAATGGCAGATTCCATTGCCAGGGA
This sequence comes from Halesus radiatus, assembly GCA_022606495.2. Lineage (NCBI taxonomy): Eukaryota > Metazoa > Arthropoda > Insecta > Trichoptera > Limnephilidae > Halesus > Halesus radiatus. The sequence goes on from JAHDVE020001454.1 coordinate 19,450, forward strand.
AGCCACTGTTCACGGTCCGTTAAATGATATTCCCGTTCCAGTTAGAGACTATTTTCCTATTCTAAAAAGTAAATACAAACTCCAATGGTCCTCTGAATGGAAAATATCTCTAACAAAAAGTCATCAGTACTCATCAATACAACCTTTTATTCCTCTCAAGCCCTGGTTTCATAAATACACTAGCGTGCCAAAAATATATATTTCCTCCATAACTCGAATGAGACTAGGTCTTCTTGTCTTAGTCATCTTGCCAGGTTCCACATAGTCAGCTCGCCTTACTACGATTGTAGGTCAAAGGATACTCTGGACCATAATTTCTTTGAGTGTCCTATCAATGACCAATTTCCAAACTTCCAAACTTTATGCATGAATTGGTAAAACTTAAAATTGAACTCCCTACCAGTATTCCCTGCCTTCTAAGTCTCAACTCCCCCCAAATTAACAATTTATTAGCAAAATATATTTATAAAAATGGCATTAAAATTTAAGTTTAAATTTAAATTGGGGATTAAAAACACATGAATTGACACTGTAACTTATTTGCTTCAATTTTATTTGCCCAAATATTATATCCTGTTTAAAAGTAACTAACTTTAAGAACAATCTGTACTATTAATATCTAACTGATCAAAATAACAAAAAAACCTCCGTAACTTATTTAGTGGCTTATTATTATTTGGTTTTAATTTGCATATATATAGATTTAATATATCTGTTACTTTCTAATTATATTAGGTTCGGTTATTTAATGTAAAGCGCACCAGAGGTGAACTTTCACAAAACTGAACTATATACTCGTACGTGAACTATTATTATTCATTTTATTGTGAAATGCAGAGTATCCAATAATACTTCACAAAATATCATATTACATTACATTAATAACATTTCACTAATTCTTATAATAGGTACGTCAATAACATCAGTTAGGGACGCGGTCCCGTGTTGAATAAAATATTTATCGCAGTCTTGAAGTGATTGACATTTAAATGAAGAATATCTACCTCAGAAGATAAGTAGTTCCGTTAGTGGCGTAGACATTCTTCCCGAAGGCACGATCGTCGGTAGGTTGGTCCTGCCTCTTGGGAAAATAAAAGTCTGCGCTGCCGAGCTCTGCTGAAGTTATCGGGGATGTAAAACGTAATACGTCCCAGAACATCAGGATTGCAAATGTGCCCATTGAGAAACTTATGTGGTACTGCTACTAGCACCATAGCAATTTTTCTTCTAACATATAGAGGTCTAGGTGATCTAGTCCTCGCATTCCAACAGAGGCATTCCATCCGAACTCTCAAATGTGTTTTTTCATCATCTTTTCTACATAATTTGAGTCTAGCGCATCATAATATATAAAATAACAAAACCTAGCATTCGCATGGCAGAGTTGCAACTGATATGAGAATGAAAAGTCAGACGCATGTCGAAAGTGATTCCTTAAGTGTTTTAACCTTTTAGCTGCGGGAAGCGCACCCCTGCGCCGCACTATACATGCCCTATACGCGGACATCTCACTCGTGCGTCGCAAAGTTTCTCTGGCGTTATGTAACACACTTGAAGATTGTAAAAGTTATACTTCTAAAAATCTCAAATCTTCACACTACTGACATCTTGCGGAATTTATGCTCGATGCGTATACCAACCAATGATACAAAGCTTTGAAGGGATCTCCTTACTTGGAGCATAAATTCGAATCAGGTAGAATTATTCCCGGATCTTTATACACTTGTTTGCGCAGGCGCGTTTCATAAGATTCCGAAGCGGAGATGCTAGCGGAGAAATACTCGAAAATAAATTATTGTTTGATTTTTTTCGTGGATTATGATATACTATACCTAAACATACATAAATTTGTAACAAAATATAAATACATCGAAGTGTTAACATGAACAAAAAATAAATTAAGTGTTTTTTTATCATGATAAAAAAGATATTAAGTGTTATTTACGGTGACATAATAACAGTAAATTCCTTTAATTATTCAAGTAAATTTAAGTGTAGTTTTTTGTTATAAGACCCTTTTGAAGTGTGTTAATATTTCATGTTCCCATTAAAATGCTCCGGCAATCAGCATCCGTACCACAGTTGAAGAGCTCTACTCCGGAAAGTTTTAGTGTTGTCCTTGAAATATTAATAATGGCGACACAGCTACCCGTATCGTACACTATGAAGGTTAGCTTCGACGATTCGTCCCATTGTACCATTGATGTTCTGAATGTTTTTATATAAATCATTGCCTAAAATATTTGAGATGTAATCCGTGAATACCATTAAGTTGGACGATTATTAGTGACTACCTGAAGTACCCAGTGTTGCCCGGGGCTGTGAATGGTTTCTAGGAAAGTTCTGAGTTTGTGATGTTTTACCCCTACCCAAAGTTTTCTTATTTTAAACGTCAAGTGTGCAAAATTTCATCAAGAAGTACCAAAATTCTTCTTTAAGGGGTGGGAAAGGGGTAAGGGGGTAGTTTTTAGAAATCTCATGTAGACAGTGACCTTCCCCTTGTTTCGAAAGTCAAGTATGCAAAATTTCATCAAGCTCAGAATAAAACTGTAGATTCGTATATCAAACAAACAAACTTTACCCGCCTCGGAAATTTTTTATATAATGGATGGATGTAACTTGTTTCAGATGTCCACCTCATCGGAGGAGGAATGGGGCGGAGGCTCTCTGTGGGCCGCGCGCACCCCGCTGCAGGCGCTGCGTAAGCCTTGGCTGGCGGCACAGTGGGGCGCACAGCTGCTGGCCGCCCTGCAGCCTGCCGCGCCAAACTCGGCCGGGGTACTGGCCAGGCGGGGGCCCAACGGGAACTACTACTGCGGCCTGAAGGTGACTGACTAGCCTAGCTAACGTCGTGGCCCCCCAAATCCCAGGCCGCCACGTAGTAATCGTGTCTTCTGTTACAGGTCCTGACTTGCTCCTGCTGCCCCGGAGGTACGTGTGGGCCGGTGTCGGGCTGTGCGTGCGTACACTGCGCACGAGTCACCGCCCTGCGCCCCGCGCCCAAACCCCAGCCGCGGCCCCCCTCCGTCAGGCGCTTGTTGCAGGCCTCCCACTGGGGTCCTCTCACAGGTACAGTTGTAAATTAAGTGTCTGCAATCCAATGTCGATCACGCTGCTTCACGATGAACCCGCCAATAAGCTACAATAAGCATAAAAAAATCCCAACCTAAATCTATACATATTTTTTGACTCCCGACAGCCATTTGAGATAAATATTACTCGTAACATCAATGCGCAATCACGACTCTCCAGTACATAGCACTATTCAGACACATAGGTACACATACACACTCATACATAGCGTAGACACAGACACATGCACTTATCAATATACACTTATTTCTTTAACATGTATCATTCCCTAGCATTGTACTAACCCCGCCCGGCAAAATGTATATAACCCCTTACTAGATATTACATAGAGAAATGTCATTGGTACCGATCCTTGTAATAATTTTGTAAAACCTTGTAATTAGTACACCACTCATTTTATACATGTCCTGTTTGTTTCTAAAATAAATAAAAATAAAATAAATAAATAACCGGCTACCACATCAATTTACACCTGTGCCTAGAGACATCTTCGTGATAATAATTAATGATATTGAGCAGTGGCGGGAATTCAATAAGGGCGCTCGAGCATGTGCCCCACCTAATTTTTAATGAATTACTCAAAAATAATACTTTAAATGTAAGCAATCTAGTTGATATTTAGCGCCAAAGTTTTTCGTTTTTATAAGTATATTTATTAGTAGTTGTGTACCCCACACGCATTCGGACCCACGAGCCACCACTGATATTGCGCCTAAAATTGAATGTAGTACAAACAATAAAATACCTAGGAATAATCATCGATCAAAACTAAAATTGGAGCTCCCAATTGTTGAAAATGTAAACAACAAATTTAAAAAAAAACTAACCTATTTTTTTCAAAACAACAAGAAACATTTTAGATAAAGAACAACTAATTAAAATTTATTACGCCTCGAGTCAATCTCATCTAGAATATGGTCTTATCGGATCTTATTTCACTATAAAACCAGTTATCATAGCTCAAAAGGCAATTTTGAAAATTATTCCCCATCAGAACTCCTACAGACTATGCTTTTAATGCCTTGAATTTAATGTCTCTGAAAGAATTATATTCAAAAGATATTTTAATTTACGCATTTAAAAACCAGGATATCTTTGCACATACAAACTCGGGTCGTTTCACAAGATCCTCATTACAACTTACGTTCCACCAACCTACAAGTAAAACAAAACAAATTAATTTGTAATATTTCTCTATGAATGTATTTAACATCCCCCTCTAGCAATAAATTCCATTACAAAATTAACCTACTTCGAAAGAAGTATTAAGATATGGATTATGGACACGGGAAGGAAGAATATAGAATGCTAGGCTGATGTAAGCGTAATGAGTAAGATTAAGAAAGGGATACTTAGGTGATTTGGGCGTGTAGAGCGAATGAACGAAGAAAAGAGTGTAAGGACAATATATGACGCGAATGTGAATGGAAGAAGTCGGGGGTGCCCGAGGAAGATATGGCACTGTCAAGTGAATCAAATAATGTGAATGAAGCAAGAAGTGTATGCCAAGATCGAATTGTTTTGGCGATCTGTTCTCTCTGCCTACCCCTGTGGAGAAACGGCGTGATGCATATATGCTATCTGATGTCCTCCTACAAGACGTTGGTTTGATTGTTTGTTCTGTACTTGCAGACAAGGCCATGGTGGAACAACTCATGGAGCGGCTGGGCGAGGAGATGGTGGACAAGGCCCTGGAGGTGTCGGGCAGCGCTGCCCCCGCTGTGGCCCTTAACACTTACTGCTCCATCATGGGCCGCCACCTTGTTGAGCTATCCAAGTACGCATCTACTGTTAGACAAAGCCCAAAGTTTAAGCTTACTGTTAGTTCCAGTTTGGTTAGGTTATATTGAGGTGCATCCATTCCCGGACCGTTTTAGCTTTAGATCATCTTATAAGCACAACAACAGCTGATCACAATTTGAACAAGGGCTGAAACGGGCCGGGAATCGGCATTTATCCAGGACTGTTCACATGTTCTAAATAGAAAATGGTAACTTAACATGCTGGGTGTGATTGATTTCAGGGTATACGATGCAGCAGAGAGACAAGCTCTGGTGGCGGCAAGCGCCCGCCAAGGTTGGGGGCCCCCGCAGATGGGGGACTTGGAGAAAGACAAGGGAGAACCGGAACCTGCTAAGTGAGTTTAATCAGGCTAGAGATTTCAGGGTGCACCACTGATTCTCCATTCGATGATTAAAAGAACCTTACTAATGTTGTTGTCTGTGATAGCTGCCGCCTAGTACTTGCCCGCGTGGGCGCACGCGCCGCCTTGCGTCTGGCCCTGGGTGTGGCACGACGTGCGTGGCGCGGGGGCGACGCACGGGAAGAGTGTGCGGCCCTGCTGCGCGATGCGCTGACGGCTGTGCGCGCATTGCCCCCCCGCGCGCTCTACCCGCTCCAACCGGCTCCGCACACCGCCCCTCAGGACCTGTGGCCCGAGCTTATGGACACGGCCGTGGACTTCTTGCACCAGATCGTCACCGGGTAAGTCAAACAAACGACCATTACTTGACATTACATTAATATTTCTATTTCTCTACTATTGTAACATCTCCATTTGTTTTTTGACAGAGAGGCTGGCTGCGCCATAGGCTCCGAGGACTGGCAAGTGGCTCTGTGTCTCGCCCTGGAGCTGTGTGTGCGTCAAGCCGAACTGCCCCGTATCCTGAAGGCCACGACCCTCCTGCTGCAGCTGCCCACGCATGACAACAGGTGACAATACTCAACAATCGTGTCCTGACTCTGAGTACCGGCAGATAGCTCGTATTAACGTTGTTGTTTCTTTGTTCAGACTGTGCCCCGAGGCTTGCGTAGCTCCGCTGGGCCCTTTCCTGCGCCGCCTGGGGGCCCTACAGCCGCCCGCGTCAGGCCCCGAACTCCCTGACTGCCCCGCCGCGGACTGTTCCCCCACACAGATCTTCCTTAGGTACTCCATTACTTTTCTTATCCATTATGAATTTTCACATTTTTTACCACTAATAAGTTAGTTTATGAATGATGACTCTGACTAAATCCTTGTGGTAACCCAGGAATGTGGAGCTGCCCGCCGAAGGGGAGAATGGAGATGTGGGAGTGCGAACAGTGGGAGTGGCCTTGCTCTGCCACCTGGACCGGCTCGCGGCCCCTTTGCTGACGCCCATTCAGGGAATCCCCACTGTGAGTATTGCTATTTTACTGTTTTCTTTCTTTTTCATTTTATTAAAGTATTATTAATCGGATGAAATATTTATAATATAGAAGGAGCAGCCGCCCGCCCAGAAGGTCATATCTCTGTACAATGGCAACATCCTCCCTGTGGCCCTGGGAGACGTGCGAGTGAGACAGGTGGCTTGCGCCGAGCTGCTGGCCCTGCTGCTGGCGGAGGATGGAGCGCTGTACTCAGTTCCCTACGACACTCTGCAGCTTCAGCCCATCCTAGGTATTTACCGATTTCTCATATTCCTACATATCTGGAGTTCCCCAAGGCTCTATTTAGGCCGGCTCCTCTTTTCTGTTTTTATGACCTAAAACTATTGACTGAAATACAAACATCGAAATCCACTTGAGATTCAAATCAGATTGAATTCTATTTTGTTTTTCACAAGGGCGTGTCATACCTGCTCTTCCCACCATACGGTGATACTCTGATCGATGTGTTCCAGGAGTGGAGGGTGAGCGCGTGCTGCAGATCGCGTGCCACCCCGGGGGGCGCCACTACCTGGCGGCGGGTGCCCGAGGGAGTGCCTGGAGCTGGGGCTGTGGCCGGCGGGGACAGCTGGGGCTAGGGGTGGACGGCCGCCAGGCGCGGGACCGACCCGCTCGTATTCCTGGCCTGCGAGGCCGCCGCATCACCTGCGTGGCGTGCGGTCCTTCATCCAGGTAATTGTAGTACCAGATCTCTGCGGTGCCACTATCTGCGCATCGAATTTTGCCTACATTGAAGTGTTTATTTGTTTGTTGCAGCGCTGCCCTGTCGGTGCGCGGAGTGCTCTACCTGTGGGGCGAGGGCGGCTGGGGCACTCAACTGCTGACCCCCATGGCCATACAGCTACCGCTCGGAGAGAAGGTCCTACACATGGCGCTTGGTGAGCTTACACCATCGAGTGGCGCCTTCTGTCCTACGGACTGAATTTTACCCCTTTGAATGTACAAAAGCAGTGCACATTTGTGTGTAAATCACAAACCAACTTATTTTTGGAAAAAATGAAAAGCGTTAATTTGAATACATAATATATGTATGTTGTATAAATTTATTCTTTTGAAATCCACGGCTCTATGAAACTTCATTTCAATGAATCAACCCCTATTTACTACTACTGATCAGATTGACCTAATAACCCTATACCAATGTTGGACCAAACCTACACATGCCTACGGTCTGATATTTTATAAATTCATTCATTTAAAAGATCTTAATTGACAACATTAAGATAGCTCATAAGAAGAATATAAGTTTAATAAAGCATAATGGTCTAAGTGCATATTTTTTACTTTCACCAAACGACATACAGAAATTAGTGATACAACATACGGATTCATAGCCAAGGATCTTAACCACTCAACCACGGAGACCGTCGTGTTATTATTTGTTTACAAATAATAAATTGTAACACTCGAATGTGAATGTACACGGTTATAATTGTTTAAAAATCAGCGTAAGTCTTCATATGTATTATATTATTCATAAATCATTTGTAAACATATTCTAAGTTGGATACGAGCTTCCTTGCTCGAAATTCTGCTAAACAACACTTGAAAACATCAAAAATCTTGGTGTTGTCATAGTAATGAACAATTTTAGTTTCAATCGATTAAATGTATTAAAAGCTGTATGTAGAATGTTCACTTGCTACAAATAATATTTTATAAAAACTTCAACAGTTCTCTTTGAAAATTATAGATGGCAGCACTTTCATTTGTAGCTAGCACATGGAGTAAGTGTGTATGACAGACGATGGCCTATGACAAAGAAAATATCCTAAACAAAATTATAATGTTATGTTTCTAATTTTGAAACTGTCAATTTATGGTTATTTAAGACCCGACCAGTTTCACCCTATCATATATCTATAGATTTAGTTTTAATTGTACCAGTCTAAAGATGACTGTGATTGGGTGACACCGGTTCGGTCTGAACTATGGTCCGCACACTGGACTACAAGTGCAAGATACTTACAAAGGTTTTTTTAATCAAAAAGTTCATATTATGATGTAATGTGATCAAATGTATATTATGAAGTGTTAATATATATTATTGTGAAAAATTAGCCATATTTAAGTGACACATCGTGGTGAACAAATCATTGACGAAGCGCCTTTAATTAAAAACTGGCAGAACTCCTACTCGGTAAGGTGGCAGCATTCTGTTTACAATTATTTCTGTATGTTTTTAGGTTGGAATGATGAGCACCTATTGCTGTGCAGCAGCGGAGGCACGGTGTATCTGTGGCGGGAGTGGGGCTCCAACTCCCCCCCTGCCCCCGAGCTTACCCCACTGCCCGGGCTGGCAGGCCTGCGCATCCATCGCGTCTACTGCGGCCCACACTTCTGCGTCACGCTGGACGAGAGGTTAGTCTCGCTATTTGTAGGTTGGAATGACGAGCGCCTGTTGCTGTGCACCGTGCATCGTGGAGGCACAGTGTACCTCTGGTGCTAATTGTGGCTCCAACTCCCCTCCCCTGCCTGGCAGGCACCTATCGCGTCTACTGCGGCTCGCGCTCGTGTATTACGCTGGACGAGAGTCACCTCACTATTTGTTTTTGGATTCAGCAAGGATTTCATATCATTTCCTGCGAGTATACCTCCGTCCTGTGAAAGAAAAAGGGAGTCAGTGAAAGCTTCAAGGGTCAGTAAGAGATGATTGTTTCAATTTACTATTAAACCGTTCCCTATTGCTGAAGCTCCTCAATAGCCATTTACAGCATCAATGGCCATTTTTTAAGATTTGGGTACAAATAATGGGAGTTGGAATGTTGGCATCATAGGTAACGATATTGCGGAGAACCCGCAACTAAGGCTTCATACAAAGGGCTATTCCGTCAAACTGTGGTTCCATCAAACCTGTCGCCTTTAAATAAAATGGTTCTCGGGTGCCATTATACCGTTTTTATTATTTAGTTATCTGGATTTTCTCATTTCTACGATAATGATTACAAAGTGTATTGTTTGTGTGTTATTTAGAGGACGAGTATACACCTGGGACGAGGAGAACTACTTCATGCTGAGGTTCTACAGCCCTGAGGAGGTGATCGCCGCCACGCTGGTGCAAGGGATGCAGGGTAACTTCTTTCTCTTCATCTTCCCTCTGGACTCCTTCTATTTAACGGGAAGTTTATTACACATTTTTTGTTTGCAGATAAAGCGGTGTTGTCCTTGTCCCTGGGGGCCCAGGGGGCTGCGGCCGTCACCTCGGGCGGGGAGCTGTGGGGCTGGGGGGGCGCGCGGCCCCTGCAACTGCTGCACCGCGCGCAGGACAACCTGGCCGTCGTGGGAGTGTCTTGCGGGCCCAACCAGATGCTGGTGTGGAGCGAGGGCCGCGCCTGGGCCTTGCCCGCGGCTCTGCCCTTCATCCTGGACCTCACCGAGCCTACCTTTAAGTGAGATTCCTGAGATACTTCTATATATGTATTCTGTACCCGAGATACTTCAGTTAGAACGACACAACTGTCGGTGTAATATAGAATTGCATCAAGTACTCAAGAAACCCAATCAAAATCTTCTCCAAATTATAAAAAATGTATATTTCAACTGTTGGCGTTCATTTCAATGAAGAACATATCGGTTATATTATATTATTATCCGTCCACAGAGTTCTTCGAGTAAATACAAATGCCGGAAGGTTAAAAAATATTGTGCAACACGTACCCAGTTCATACGCGTACACTTAATAAAACCCACCTTTCGAATAAACTCAACTCTGCTCATCTGGGACTTTGAATGGCATCGCCCGTATACATCTACGTATGTGAACATCTAATGACAGAAAATAAAGAGCTGTTTGCGTCAACGCGCCGTATAACTAAGGACAAACATTACAAATACATGTGGATTAGGAACGGTCGAATTTTTGTCAGAAAATCAGATAACTGCCCAATAATTTCTATTGTTAACCAAGGCCCTCTATTCCTACTGATATAGATAATAAATTGTATGTATTTTCAATGTTAGATTAAAAATACAAAATAGAACTTAATATGTTTTATTAAAATGTTACTGCAATTCATTAATATTCAGTGATGAATTGGTGGATGAGCATCATCTGATTTTTCGAAGAGATCATTAGAGAGAGTCCTCTAGTTAAATTTAAGGATTCATGAAACATTTTTTTCTAGAATTATTTAATAACAACATTGTATATTTCAATCCAATGTCTCGGGTGTGTAGATTGTACAATGATATTGTAACGTAAATACTGACCCCGCTTAAAAAGGCATCACTGATATTGTCTACGGAAGAGATTGGAGAAAATATCTATGGGTGACATCGGATGGAAGGAAGCGGCAGTGCCGGGAGTTTTTGGGAGGAGTTATGTTAAGTGACTGTTTCGTTTGATGCCGGAGAGTGTCTAATTAATTACCCGAAGTGGGTATGTTTTTTGCTTAATGATGGCCAAATGGTAGGTGATAAAACCTAACCGCGCGTGCCTTGTGCTTCGGAGAGGAATCCCTGCGGAGTAATGTGTGGACACGAGGAGTAGCTGCTGCATCGAGGACCACACATGATATGGTAGCAATCATACATCCTATTGCCTGAACCTCACGGAAGAAGCTGTGGCGGATGGAGCTTCCGACGAGTCATCATGGACTACGCATCATGGACCGTGAGAATCGGTGAACATCCGGGCTGGAGCGGCCTTTCCTGAAGCCGGAGGAGAAGATTATGACCACAAGAGCCATCATTTATCCTTTTAATCCGTTATTTTTTAACTTAGTCTTACTCTCCACTCTTTTCTTCCTCTACCATGATAATTGGGGTTGTATAGTCAATAAAGACTATGTTTTCCTACCTTAGGGTTTTATTTACTGTATCACAACCTTCCCGCACTTCATCCATCAGACCCACCCACGAATGCTGAGATAGAGTCGAGCAATAGCATGTGTTAAAGTGTTACAATATAGAATGTGACGATGTAGACAGCAATTCAGCCATCTTCTATCACGTCGTGGAAAATAGTGGTGTTATTAGAAATACTTTAACTTGCTTTATTTACTGTATCACAACCTTCCCGCACTTCATCCATCAGACCCACCCACGAATGCTGAGATAGAGCCGAGCAATAGCATGTGTTAAAGTGTTACAATATAGAATGTGACGATGTAGACAGCAATTCAGCCATCTTCTATCACGTCGTGGAAAATAGTGGTGTTATTAGAAATACTTTAACTTGCTTTATTTACTGTATCACAACCTTCCCGCACTTCATCCATCAGACCCACCCACGAATGCTGAGATAGAGCCGAGCAATAGCATGTGTTAAAGTGTTACAATATAGAATGTGACGATGTAGACAGCAATTCAGCCATCTTCTATCACGTCGTGGAAAATAGTGGTGTTATTAGAAATACTTTAACTTGCTTTATTTACTGTATCACAACCTTCCCGCACTTCATCCATCAGACCCACCCACGAATGCTGAGATAGAGCCGAGCAATAGCATGTGTTAAAGTGTTACAATATAGAATGTGACGATGTAGACAGCAATTCAGCCATCTTCTATCACGTCGTGGAAAATAGTGGTGTTATTAGAAATACTTTAACTTGCTTTATTTATTTCTTCTCTTTCTATATTTTCTACCTTATGGTGTTATTAGAAATGTTTTAATATGCCTTATTTTAATTTTAATTTTAGTATGTTATATTATGCTTTATGTTCTATTTCCCCTATCTCTGTTTATTATTTATCTTCTCTACCCAACCCAAGTCACAACTAACCAAAACAAAACAATACATCCTGTGAACATTTCTAATTGGATTATTTAACACTTACACGCTTCCCAATATTATTTTTATAAATATGATAATGTTAATAATTAGTAAATGTTCAAAAACGATAAATAAAATAAAATATTACATACGAGTACCTGGTGCCCGAGTGATGTTGTCATTTGTTTGTTCGCTTGCTTGCAGACAACTGGAGAGACTGCTGTGGCTGTCGCAGGGCCCCGGGGCGCCGGGGGCCCCCGCTTCCGCGCCTCCTAGCCGTCTGAGTGCGCAGGAGAGCGAATGCGTCGCCGTGGCAACCCTCAACCTGCTCCGTCTGCAGGTAATACTATTTTCTACATTTACAGTTGACAATCATAGGGTATCCATACTGAAGGATAGTAGCTTTATGTAAGTGTATTGTTGCAGCTGGAAGGCGTGATGGCAGGCAGCTGCCCCTCGGAAGGGCGCGACTGGGTGTGCGGGGTACGCGCGGCCGTGTGCGCGGCGGCCGGGGGCGGCCAAGGGCTGGCCAGGGCTGCAGCTCAGCAGACGCTGCGCCGCGCATGGCCTGTACTGCTGCCGACCTCGGCGGAGCGCGCCCGTCTACTGTCCACGCTGCTGCCCAAGGGTAACCAGACAGTTGTTGACTGCGTGACTCGCACCTGACCTTATAAAATGTGACGTATTCACTGTGATGTGCCTGTGCTTGTCTAGAAGGGGAAGCAGACAACGTGTCTCCCGGGAGGCGCTTCATGCGGGAGTTGCTGGTTGCCGCCTTGCTGGCCGGAGGGGGGCTTCGCTCCACGCTGAGGAAGCACCTTCGGGCACCGAGCCACTTGTGAGTCTACTTCCTACCTGTACCTTTAGTAATGAAGTATCTGTCCATTGAGATGTTTAACATGAAAACATGTATTCCTGCTTTAGGGATGAAGATGAACTGGAGCTAGAAACGGGAGGGGATGAGAGCTGGGCGGAGCCTTCCTCACGAGAAGACATGTCCGATGCTTCCCCAGGTAAAGCGAACAACCGCCGCACTTGCACCGCACGTCAGCTTAGGTTAATAGAACCTAATACGATAACTTTTTAAATGTTTAGACGGAGATGCAGATTCCGATGGGCCGGATGAGGAGTTCACGGACAACGAGAAGATGGACGCGCTTCCATTACTGCATTTAGTGAGTACAAGTCGACTTAATGATTTTGACATTAGCGTATAGTAATAACATACCTCGCTGATCTGTCGATGATTCAGGTGAAGCAACTGGTGCGCAGTATCTCCGCCAGCAGCCAGGCGGCGCTGAGCGCACTGGAGGAGGGGGGCAAGCAGGCACCGGAGGGGCCCCCGGGGGACGGAGAGAAGGCGCGCGACGAGGAAGCGCAGGACCCGGCCGATAACGAGATCAGTCCCACCGTGGACCTGCTGCTGCAGTTTCAGAGGTGACATTCTATTCAATCTGACCTGAGATTCATTGAAAGGAGAGTTAAGTGAGGCGCGGTCCACAATTTAACACATTTCTCTAAATACGTTAGTTTATCTATAAACAATGTGTCGAATCCCCAGACTGCTGTTTTTGGAGCTGCGGTCCCGTGACTCGGGCGTGCGGCGCTCGGCGCGCACGCTACTGGCGCGTCACTCCGCCCTGATCGCACGCAACTGCACCGTCACCCTTCGGCGCGCTGTGCTGGCCGTCCAGACCCGGGCACTTCTGCCCGCCGTGTGGCCCATCCTCAACCAGGACATCGTGGGTGAGTGCCAACCGACCGACCCGAGCATGCGGTGAATATTCGACTCCGATGTTTTGTACTATTTATTGTTGTTTGCAGGCACGGTGCTCTGCGAGTTGTGCGTGTTGCTGTGTCTGATGGGGCGTCGCTCCGCCTGCCCGGGACCCACCGCGCCCCTCCTGCAGTTGCTGTGCGCGCTGGACCGCCTTAGAGCGTGTGCACCACCTGCGCCCCGTTTGGACCGCACCGACCTGGCGTGGCCCGACCAGCCCGTCATGTGCGACCCGCCCCTCATCAGGAGGTCGTAGCTTGTCTATTACAATATACATAGATCCATACGACACCCACATGCCATGTACATGACATTGTTTGTATTTCAGGTGTGACATAGAAAACGAGATCCGCGATGGCAACTTGTGGGTAATCGTCAACGGAAGGGTTTATGATGCTCAACACGTGGAGTAAGTACCGCAGCATACATCATACATAGACTATACAGACTGAGAGTCTAGAGCGTTGGGTGTGTTTGTTGCAGGACACCCGACGGCGCGCTGGAAGAGCTCCTGCGGAGACATGCTGGTCGCGACGCCACGGCCGCACTGTGCTCCGCGCAGCCCACGCACTGGCGCTACCTGCACCACCTCTTTGCGCATTGCCGAGGCGTAGCGGAGCCGCCCAGCTACACTGACGCTGTGAGTACCTGCCCACATCACATCTATATCTAATTCGTATGTCCCAGACAGGTCCATTAACTTCTTTTGTACTTTCTCCATCATCTGGGAGTGGGTAACATCCTCTGGTCCATATTAACATATTACAGAGCCACTTTATAAAATACTCCCTACCAAGCTATAGTATAGCAAGCGAACCGCAGCAGAGTTACAAAATTGTTTAGCACAAATCCCAGCATTCTCAAGGCCCTGCCCTGCTGCATAACGTCTATGTACTAAATATACTAAAAACTTTCATTTTGTAACATAACCCCCTCATTCATACTTGTCTTCAATTATGTATCCGATTTACTGAGATTATGTATGTCTACCTTTTTCTTTTTAATTTTTATAAGTAATTATTTTATATGTTGTACATCCTGTCTTATTTAATAATATCTTTAAAACTGCCTTAAAATGTAAATTTTGTAAATTTTTTAAAAGGAATAAAGAGTTGAATTTCATTGAATGTTTATAAAGTAAGGATTCCAACCTTTTATCAAAACATGAAAGATACTGGTAGAACGGTAGTTTGAGATGTCATTTATATTAGCTGATTTGAAAATAGGGGTAATATGGAATATTTTACATATTTCGGCCTTTACAGTTGCAAATAACTAGGTAATCAGGTTTAATATGCCATTCTCTGAGTAGAATCGGAATCCACACTTGTCCACTAAGGTCTAAGCCTAGTCTAAATGATGTACGCAATGATATGATTTATAGGTTCCCACCATTTGAGTGCATTCATAAATTCCCACCCCGTGTGTCAACTCTCTACAAGCTTCCACTATCCAAAGTTGGCAGTGAACCTCTAGTTTTATTCATGCGTGTATTTGTAGGAGATAAATGCCGGTACGCGCATGCACCACGTGCTGGGCGCGGCGGCCTCGCATCTGGCACTGGCCATGGGGTTGCTCAGCTGCGCCCTCTCCCGCTCCCTGCCCCCGCAGCCTTCGGAGCTGCAGTGCCCCGCGCTGCTGGCGCATCCCGCCCTCACCGGGGGCCTGCAGGTGCTGCAGCCGCCCAACCCCTACGAGGAAGACAAGGGCGAGGCGCGCAGCCCTGGCAGCACAGCGGGCAGCACGCCGTCGGGTCCCGCACCCCCGCCCTCGCAGCAGCCTCCCCAGCCCCCCTCACTCACCGCCGCCCTGGCCGACGCCAAACTCAACGTAACTAACTATACAATGTCTCAGATTATCGTTTCATGTCGGGTATGTGCTGACGGATGGTGTGGTGTGTTGATTACAGGCGGAGTCCCCGGCCGGCTGGCTGTGGGTGGCGCTGTCCCGCTGCGGGAGGGGCCGCGGGGGCCCGGGCGCGGGGGGCGCCGTTCTGCCCCCGGAGCACCCCGCGGAGGAACTGGCGCGCGCCCTTGCTGCCGCACTCATACACCACCTGGCACTGCACGCACCCGCGCTCAGAGCTGCTACGCTGGGTGAGAAACTTACTAACTAAAGCCAATGTAGAGATGCAGTACAATGTCACATCGCTAAAACTAATACAACAAATATTCCGTCATGTATTTTGAGGGAGTATATTAGAATTATGGTAAATATGCAGAGGATACACAGTAGTACCGTAGTACCCTAGTACCGCCACCAGCTAGTCCTTGGACACATTTTGTCTTTGATTTGGTCATGGATTATATTCACAGCATTCTTCTTGAATAGAAATCGCGATCTGTAGTCACCGTCGTCCAATACCTTTTAAAATTAACACAAGCTCTTAGAACTTGCCGCCCTGTCGTGTTCTTCTGCATCTTCAATTATGACCCACCCAGGCATCGTGAGTTGAATTCCTCCACCACAACACAAGCAACATCTTCCGCTCACTGTGATGGTAGTAGGACATTTTCAAATATTGTCCAGTTATTCGTAACTAGGGAATATTTGTCTTTCTTTTAAAAGAAAAAAATGGAAAAACCCCCATTAATTGAGTAACTTCACCAGCAGCTGTCGGAATGTTTTGATGTTTTGACACTTAATACCATCTTTAAATCTGATACATAGCCGCTATTTCTTGGTTCGAGCTTGGGTTAAGTTATATGGGACTTTTTATGGCATATAGCGTTATTGAGATGTGGTGAAATAGCTCCTTACATTTGTATATGTTGAATTAATTAGAGACGTCAGGCCAGTTAACAGCACCGGCAAGGAGAGGTGGAAGGACTGGAGTTAAGTATTTATGTGGCCGACCTGAGGAGTCTGTTATACACAGTTTTCAATACAAACTTACAATCATCTGCGAGAATTACAGTCTGAGTGTGTTCTTCTGTGTCTTTCCAGAGGCGCGAGGCCTGTCCCCGCGTCTGGACGCCGGGTTGGCGGAAGTAGCGGAAGCCGTATGGAAGAACAAGTGGCGCCTGGCCCGGATGCGGCAGCAGATGGCCCGAGGCTACAAGGAAGTGAGTCTTGTCTCTCCTCCCTCCCTCCTCCTGTACTGTATACGAACTATAATTAACAATATTTTCAGCACGCAGTCGTGAAGAGGCCCTGATTAAATGAGCATCTCGTTTAACTTGAAACCGTCCACTATCATATTTAATTTGCGATTGTCGAGTACTTCCGGATATCATTGTTTTTTTTTCAAAAGTAGCACATAAACATGGATTGATTATTTTGCATTTTATCAATATTAAATCAACAAGAAAACATACGCAAGATTCTTAGCTTTGTCGGCATTTTGTGGAAATGCATTGTTGTTCTGCTCTTTCATACATCACAATTGTCACAAAAAAATGAAATCTTTCAGAAAAAGTGAAGAGTTTGATTTCCGCTTTACGTGACACCGCTTTAGTCAGGGACATTGGGTCGGTATATAAATTGGGTGAATTGAATATATAGGTATCATTTGAGATTAGTGTCTAGAAGAAGTAAAGTCAGCCATGTTGGTTATGAAGTCGGTGCCAGTTGTGGTGTTTTTATCAGTTTTGCTGATAAATTCCACCCCTGCAAAATGTCAGAAAAGTCTTTGGAAGTTGGGTTACTCTATCTCGGGGCGCAGCCTGGCATTCTCATCTGAAAACGAGAAGGAAATATACAAAGAGACCGGACGTTTCATTCCCAGGAATATAGTTGCCACCAGGATGCAGTTCCACCAGCACAAGCTGATAGTCGCTCTGCCGAGATACAGGACCGGAGTGCCGGCCACCTTGGCCATCGCCCACCCCCTGACCAAGGAGTCCCAGCTCACGCTGCGTCCGTTTCCCGATTGGAAGATGCAGAGAATCGGCGACTGCGACGCTCTGCAATCTGTCGTGGACATCTTCATGGACGGCAACGGGATACTTTGGATTCTGGATACGGGAACTATCGATGTGTTAGAAGGCGCGCAGTTCAAATGCCCACCCAAAGTGGTGGCTTATAGCATGAATCAGCAAAGAGTCATAACGATACTGGACTTGAGAGAATTGGTAGTGCCGACGTCTTCGCTGCAGTATCTCGTGGTGGATAACGCGCCCGGTGGAATTGATTACGTGTATGTTTCCGACGGTGGCGGGAACGCCATACTGGTTTTGAACAGCGCTGGCAGACCGGGGAGAAGACTGAATCTCCCGAGCATCGTGAGCGCGAGCGGTGCATGTACCAACGCTTTATACCTTGTGAAATTATACGACAGAGGATCTCCGCATTTGTATTTATCTTACCTAGACTGTGAAGGCATCTTCAGCATCGAGACATCATCCCTGCGTGAAATCGAGGCGAATATGTTGATCCGCCTCGTGGGCATCAAGAACGAGCCGCTGGTGTTGGTGGGAAGTGACAATGACAGGAAGTTGTTCTACCGAGTGATGAATGGAGATGAGCTGTTCAGTTGGGACACGGGGACTCGCTTCTCGGCTCTGGACAAGGTGTCGGTGAGGAGATCGGAGGGCGGCCGCGCAGCCACTCACGTGACCGTGGGACCTCTGAAACAATCTTGGGTCATGGAGACCAACATGGCTGATTTCCTTGCTAATTCTACAGGCTCCTTCGGAGGATCCACAATAATAAGCCCACTGATTTTGCCAACAATTTAATTGCAATACACGTACTTGCTTTCTTTAAGTATTTTATTGTAAAAATATGCTAATGTACTGCGTTGGGATGCATTTTGATTATGATAATTTATTTCTATACCTGTTTTTAATATGCAATTATTGTTATATTTTCTATAAAATAATGGCTCTGAACAAGCTGAAAAAATTGTCACTCAAAAGCAATGGTATATAAACATCATATGTATTTATTTATTCTTAAATTTAAAAAACAAAAATATTAGCCACTCATCTCACTAGGAGAGTCCTGTGTTGAGATGAGCGGCTTTACATAACAATCCCCGCGGCCACCATCCTTCCCCGCCGCTCCCCCCTTTTAAGAGTATTCTGTGTTATTTATCCTAAAATATATGGATAATAATTCATTGTCTTAGCTTAAATACATTCTTGAATATAATGGAAACAATCACTCTATCATTTGTATTAGCGTCTTGCAATATATCGTAAGGGATAAATACAGTTAGCTTCTTTTTTTTTTCAATTTAACATTAAATTTAGTTTCGATAATTTAACTGCATCTCTTTATATGGTCTATAAATAATGTGTAATGATAGCCTGTCCAAAGTTTTGCTGTTTTGGATTAAAGTATGTGCGGGCTCTGTACAATACGCCCAGCTTCTGAGAGACTAACTTTACTCTGGGTTCGATGGAGCCCCCATAACTGAGATGGTCACTTAGGGTTACAACGATCATGCCAATGGAGGGCTTGTTGTTAAGATTGCTTCCATTAAAGGAGACTAGATTGTCATTTCGATCCCCTTTAGATGTAATCAGACATGATTGGGTCTTTGAAACATTAAATTCGACGGGATTATAAGAGGGGACCCTCTCGAGGTAACGTCCATTCTCTGCTTCAAAGCTCCCTGAGCCTTTTACCTATTTAGAAACATTAACTCGTAAAATAATAACAATATTTATAATATACTATCACAAGTGCAGTGGTTGGTTTCGTTTTGTCGATGAATATATCATAATAATATTTCCGTCGTCAGTAATTCTTTTTTTATATTGAACTACAATTAGAGAGCTTAAAGTCTCCCAAATTAAGTTTAAATTTCGCCAAAACTAAAAAAGTACATATATATTTAATATCAATACAAAACTGCCATATAATCCAAAGATGACAAACAAACAGGGCGTTATGATTTATTGGTGTTTAATTTTTTAATTTAAAATTTAAAAAAAAAAATACAATGCAAAAAGTCCCGATAAACTACTTTTTTGTAGTTTGTCTAAAAAAATTTTATTACGTACGAGTATATGTCTATATAATATAAAAAAACATATGTAACAAACTTAAAACATGAATATTTCTCAAGAATCTTACTCTAAAATATTTCTACAAAAATATATTAAAAAGATAAATAAAATAAAATAAAAAACATAAACGAAAGCAATAAATCATAAATAAAATAATATATCCTTATTTCTAATACAAATAGCTTCTTTCAGCTAGCCAAGTTTGCAATGTGTTTATTAATGGTTTAGTTTTAATACAGTTTTTTATTTCTGCGGGTAACATATTTAAACAGCTTTTTTTTTTAATATGAATACCGCACAAGAGTCCCAAACTGCTCCCAACCGTCTGGAGCCAGTGAGACTATGGCATTCCCAATTGGGGAATGTTGTGAGGCTGAAGGTATTGGGAAGGGAAAGGAGAAGGGGAGAGAAAGGTGGGGAAAAGGGGAAATACCTGGCTATCCAGATCTGGTCACCAAACACGGCTAAAAGCCATTTCAATTCTGAATGGTGGTCTTTCACCAGGGCGATACTGAGAGTATTTTCCACTCTGGAACTTGTGCAAATATACTATATATTATTTTTAAATGAATTAATTGTTAAACAACACAAATTAATTAAATAAAAATTACTTGTGCACGCCGGGATTTGAACCCGCGACCTTCGGATTCATAGTCGAGAGCCTTACCCCTCGACCATGGAGGCCTTACCCCTCGGGCTAGGAATCATGTGTTCTAAAGTTCTTTGTCCATATTTGTTTGTATGCTTAGGAACCATTAATCCTGCATTAAAATTGAGAGGAGTATTGTAAGTGTTCTCTAGTCCATTTGTATTAAATATAGGGTTATTAATGTGCTGAAATATAATTTTGTACCACAGAATTGATCTAACTGAAAGAATTTTGAGACTCTGATAAAAGTATGGAATATTATGCCTCTGTTTGTATAAACTTTTATGAGCTAATAATTTAACTAATAAATTAATTTTTAAATAACAATTATAATTAACATATATATTTAGAATTCAGTTTGTTTATCTGTATGAATACAGTGCCGGCAAAAAAATCTTTACACTTGTGCCGCAAATTTTATATGTAAAATGCCCTGTCATGATTTCATTTGCTATTCCATGTTGGAATTAAAATGTTGGAGGACCCCAGTGGATGATATGCGGCATTAGCGCACCACAGACGACTTTTCCCCACCCAATCAACGCTCAGTTCGCCTCACGGAGTTTTACAGTGAGATTTACCATATTTTGCACTGGCCAGCCAGTATTTTTTAAATTTCTTAAAAGTTTGCGGTCTAATATCTTTACTCTCACTGCACACAATGTGTCGGAAGAGGCTTAAAATGGAAGAGAAATCCCATGCCTTGACTTTGCTGGAGAAGGGAGATTCGGTGATTGCTGTAGCCAGAGATCTGGGCGTGTTGAGAGAGACAGTTTATCAATTGAAGAGATTGGTAACACCTGTATCGGACTATTTGTCATCTATATTGACTGTAGAATAGGCGTTGGTCTTCCAGTCTGCAGGCTGCTAGGTATTTAAGGCTCAGTCCAGTTTGTCCAAAGGGTAGACAAGGTTCAAGGGACGCGACCTAGCAACATCAACGATCTAAAGAAAGCGCTGAAGACACCGCCAGCCTGAATCCATGCTGAAACGACTGCAGATGGTGATAAAATGTCGAAATACTAATTGTAACGAAATATCTATAATAGAGCACTTGAATGTTAAGATTTTGTACTTTTATTGACCTTGTAAAGGGCCCGGTATATTATTTTTATGTCATGATATTTTTCACTGATGTTCCTTATTTCAATAAAGGGAAAGAAGGTTAATGCTGGTGATATAAATTATGAAAACGATTTATATATATACGAGTATATATACGATAATAGTCAGAGCAAGAACATCATGTTTTTAATGACCTCATCCCATAAAACATTTTGCAGTAGACAGTTGTCAATAATGATCATGAATGTGCCTCCCTCTCCCCTTTTTCATTTCGAATCCCACCGCTAGATCGCTCGCGCCGTCAAGCAGGCATTTCGAGTTAGTTGTGAGAAAAATGGCTACTATGCGGCACAAGGTTATCTGTGTTCGTGAGTTCTGAAAATATGAGGCGGCAATCGTAGTGCATCATACTTTTTGTCTCCATTTTAACATGGAACCTCCAACTAAAAAGAGCATTTGTAATTAGTATGACCAATTTGTACAAACTGGATGTCTATGTAAAGGAAAAAGCACGGGCCCGACCGCGTGTGTCTGAGGAGAATGTGCGAAATTGAGTTCACCATTTTGAATAACCCTTTACATGTGTGTTATGGCATGAGATAAATGCTCTTTATTTCAATCCTAATGTTAGTTTACGTGTCAGGTATGTGCCCCGCTAGTGGAGCGCGCCCGCTTCCTGGTGCTGGAGGTGCGTGCGGCGGCCAGTCCCGCAGCCGCAGCGCTCCCCCGCCTGCGCGCTCCGCCCCTGCCTTTCCACCGCGCCGCCCTCAAGCTGCTGAGGAACAGGTACGTTGCGTGTAGGTGCGTGCCCCGCTAGTGGAGCGCACCCGCTTGCTGGCCTAGTTCTTTGTGTAAATGTTGGCCTTGCTGAAAATGACATGTTTAAATTACTAATCCGATTCTGCAGAATGCATTTCTCTTTGAATTTTGGTATTTTCAGAAACACCTCTGCCAACAATGATAAAGCGCTCATCAAGAGTTCCCTGGATTTGGAAACCTTTTCCAACGATTCTTCCAAGCCACAGCAAGTACTTACCATAGACAACTCTATCATCATCATAGAGTGCAATTCAAAGATGGCCGACCAGGGAAATGCTACTATGGTAACCAGGGATAAGGATAAAGACAAGCTCACCATAGACAACGGCAAGGCAATCAAGAGGGAGAGGTCCATAGATAAGGATAATAGCGAAACGGACAACGACAAGATGGCTCTTACAAGTAATTATGAAATACTAATTAATTAATAATATAATCTGTACCGCAGTTTTCGTATTTCTTTATTATTTGGTTTTGTTGATTTTTTCCCATTTAGCCATTTGGAATTTTTATTAGTCTGCGGCTTTATTGAATTACGGGAATGTGCGTTTGCAAGCGTTGGGTGACTTTGGACAGTCGACGAGCGTTCAGCCAAAACCACCCCTACCCAGGCCGGGACACTGAATCAAATCAGCCTCTTAACTTCTATTAAAACATCCCACGTTTTTATTTTAAATTTACTTAAACATTGAGGCATTGCTGTATGTGTGCCCATTACTACATTATTGTTTGGCAGGTAAACTGATTGACAAATCCACCATCGAAGTGGAAGAGTCGGAAGACAAGACGCCCACCAACGAGATATCCATCAGCTCCATTAACGAGATGACGGACAACTCCATGCTGAAGGACTCTCTGGAGGGCTCGGCGCGCCTGCTGCTGGACCCCGAGGACGTCAAGATGGACATGGTGGAGGATCTGGAGCAGGAGAAGGAGCTCAGCAGCGCCAAGGATGAGAAGGACGTGGACCAGTCGGAGAGGGACAACTCTGTGTCGTTGGGTGCCTGGCTGGCCAAGGATGCGGGTGAGTGTCCAGAGCCCGCGGGAGTTAGCCTCTAGGCTCTCAGAAGCTGGACGTACTGTACAGACCTAGATACTTTAATACAGTGGAGCCTATCTCGTGCTACCCATTTTGTACTACACTTGTACTCCCGTACAGCAGCCCTTGAACATTTGAAAAGTAGGTAGGTTCACATTCATACATTCTCTTCTATTATTCCGACTTCTGACATGGCCCGACTCAAGTATTTGATTTACTTGATTGTGCCATGTCTTCCTTGGGCGTCCCCAGCTTCTTCTTTCATTCACATTCGCGTCATATATTCTTCTCACATTCCTTTCTTGGTTCATTCGCTCTATATGCCCAAACCACCTAAGCATCCCTTTCTTAATCTTACTCATTACGCTTACATCAGCCTTGCATTCTTAACGAATCTCAATATTTTTCACACAATCATACACGGTTTTAGCACACATTCGCCTCAGAGATCTCTTTTCTATGGCATTCAGTTTACTTTCTCGGTAATATGTTCCACGTGGTAAATAGGTTGTAGATCATTGCTGACCGACAAACGTCATCTGAGAATGCTGTCCTCGTTCTAGTTTTGAGTCCATCCATCATTACACACAACCCACTGGCGAATTGATGGCGGCAAAAGGATTCGATCTTTCATCGATTGATCGATTCGCCATGTACCGTGTGGACTTAGACCAGTGGTCGGCAAAGTGCGGCTCTTTCGCCCCTTAAGTGCGGCTCTGGCACAAAAATCCACGAGCAGGCGCAACAGTCTTGTCTTCAGTGGTTGGAGCTTATCGTGTGTGTAAATCGCGGGCGCCTTTCAAAGGTACCTTTCTGAAGAATAAAGTTGTCTTATTCTCCATTCAGCTGCACATCCAATAGGTATTTTTGTCATCAATTTGTTTCACTTTCCGAGCTGCTGAAGCATCAAAGAAAATAATTCCTCCATTGACAAACACTATTTCAAAACAACCATTTTAAATATGAGGGAAGCATTTCTCAGCAGGTTTCAGGAAATTAAAAACAGCAGAGCGACCTTAGGATGTGTCAAAAACCCTCTTAATGCTACGATAACAGATTTGAAATTTTCTCCTTTTGGCATTGACATTGCTAACTTTGAAATACAATTGCTGGATTAAAAAAAAAAAAACAAGGAATTATGGAGCTCTAAATTTGAACGTCTTTATGTTGATTTCGAAATACTGGAGAGGGAACAAATGTAAACCTAGTTCACATCACAAGTGGTCTGCTTTGAAAGACCTGGAGAAGGAAGACATGATCATGTTCAACCCCTGGAATAGTATGACTCTTATGATCAGCTGAAAAAACTCTCGTTTGCTCTTCTTTTCCTTTTTGGTCCTACATATTCATGCGAATAATCTTTTTCAAGCATGAATTTTATCAAGAGTAAACTGAGAAGTCGTCTTATTGATGAGAACCCGGAATCGTGCCTAAAATTAAAAACAACAATACACAAACCTGACATACTCAAACTTTCGGAGGAGATGCAAGAACATTGTTCGCATTAAATGTTTGTCAGTCATTGTCTTGATTTAAATTTATGGATCCCTTACTTTTATACTATTTTTTATCAATAAATAAAATCATTATTAAGTACCAAATCAAGTTTTATTCAGTGGGGTCTACAATTGTAATAAAGGTTTACTAAATTAATACCGATTTGGCTCTCAAATTTTTTTTAATCGTTGTAATGTACATATTTGGCTCTTTGGCGAAAAAGTTTGCCGACCACTGACTTAGACCATAAATGTATAATTCGGTTCCAAAAGTAACTGGACAAAGATGCAGTTCCATATCGGTCTCCGGTAACTGGAACTACAAAGACAGCATATTTCAGGTAATCGCCATAGTAATACGCTATAAGCCAGAAAATTCAGACCACGCCTGTCAGGCCAAAAGCGACTTTAGTGCCCTATCCATTTAAAACACCGTAAGGTTCGTTTCCGCCTAAAGTGCCTGGGGATTTCGCAGCCAAGCCAAAATCGACCTTCCGCCTATAGATTTTGAAAGAAAGTAAGGCTCAGAATTGGTCAAATTTTGATGTCGTCGAAAATCGTATGGAAAAATTCAGACAACTTAAGTTAGCCGCGGATCGGTCCAAGTGCAAGCGAAAAACGACCACTCTTCCCTCGAGTCTAAGCGACCGTAAGGTTCATTTTAGCAAAATTCCGACTGGCCGGAAAACCGATATTTCTTAACCCTTTAGGTGCCACCGAATGATATATTGTTCTGACACATTATTGTACTTGAGTGACACAGAACGATATATAGCTCGAGCCATAAAATTCGTAACGCGTTGCCCACGATTCTAAAATTACGTCACATTATTGAAAACAAGTGCCTAAAAATAAAAGTAATCAAAATAAAAAATATATATATTATATTTTCATATGAAGCGGTAACTTGGTGATGTGACATTGAAAAAAAAAAAAAATATATATATATATATTCATGGATTATCGACATTCCAGCATTTTTAAAAAATACATGCGCCACCTAAAGGGTTAAGATTTGACTATGGCGTCAATTTTCAATTTCAATTTTCTCCATCGCCCGGGGAAAACCTTAATCTGAAAACCATCCGTTGACCCGAAATAAATGGACAATCTTTACTAAAACAGATGTAGGTAGGTAGGTTTATAATTTGTCAAATCTGGGGCGTTCCCTGAAAACTCTTGCACTATATTCATTCAAAGTTTACTAGCGATCCTAGCGGTTAGAACTATAACTGAAGTAAAATCCGTAAGAAAAATTTAAAAAACCAATCGAATTTGGTGCTAATTCAAAGACACGAATAAACTAATTTTACCGCCTTTCTATTGTTCAGTTTCCTCAAGAGTGTTCCAAACCAGCTTCCCAGTATTTCCCCACCTACCTCTTTGACTTCTCCTTCCCCTCCCCAATACCTTCAGCCTCACAACATTCACCAATTGGGGATGCCATAGTCTCACTGGCTCCAGACGGTTGGGAGCAGTTGGGACTCTTGTGCGGTATTTATATAAAAAAAATATCTGTTGATTGTAATTAAGTTTAACTATAACTAAAATACTTATATAATAAAGTGTACAGTGGTTTATAAAGTAGATATATAAAAGGGAAAATATAAAATAATATAATAACAGTAGGTAATATGTAAAGAAGAGAGATACATAGTTATAAGTTGAAGTTTGACATAACCCGCCTCACTAGGCACCAGGCACCAGGCTAGCCTGTGTTGAGGCAGTCATTTTGCATATTATTTTATAATACCTATGAATGTACGTACACTTATATTAAGATATGCTCCGTAAATGGTTAAATCAATAACTTCGAATTTGGGTGAGTGCACTGGTAAATGCCCTTTTTACTTTTAATCCACTTTTTTACATTGCTTTTTTTTGTGAATCAGATTTTTTGATGCTAACTGAAAGAATGTCGAAAACTCTTATGGCAAAGTACCTAAAATTCCGTTGCCCAAAAGTAGTACGAGTTACAGGAATTTGGAGTAAATCTTTGTTAGTATTTCTAGTAACACGAGTGTTTAGTCTTTTTTCATAGTATTTACATTTGTTTGTACAAAGATGAGTGAGGATTGTTTTAGTGTAAATCTGCGGAACCTCAAATACTCTCATTATATTAAAGATTAAGTTAGAGTCTGTAATTAGAGGCAGCTTAAGGATTATTTTTATAATCGTTTTCTGTACCTTTATGACTGGGTCTAGTGCAGATGAAGTACCCCCTCCCCTTAGATATAACCATCTCTAGTTCTCAGCACGAATGCAGATTACCAATGAACCAATAACAGTTCAGGTCGCCTCATTGAGCAAGTTGCCGACATTATGTATGTTTTCCTATGACTGAAGTATGATTGGATACTGTTGTGATTTGCTCCTTGTAATTTCTGTTCAGGCTACCGCCCCGCCTGGGAGACCTACTGGGAGCCGGCCGAGTCCTCGGTGGACCACCAAAAGAGGACTCGCATGATCGCCGCCATCCTTGACTTTGTGATGGCCGAAGATGGCTGCGATATAGATGTACTCAGGAAGGCCATGTACTGCCAGGTATAAGTGTTTGCCTTAATTCAACCTTTGTTCATTATAGTATGGTTTAGTTGCTATATTCATTTGTTTCTTACCTTTTATCAATTTATTAAGTTAACGTGTTTTGTGAATGGTGTTTAGATTCGTCGCGCCGACATCCGCCTGCTGGGCTACTCGGGCGCACTGGAGCTGCTGGGCGCCACCCGTGTCATGTCGCCGCCCGTGCACTACATGGCCATGGCAGGCGTGTTGGGCGCGTACCCGCACTTGCTAAACAATGAAAAAGGTGTGTTCATTAATAAATGAGGTTGCTGGCACACTATCACAGATTTCTATGTATATCGGCTGATTAAACTCGTATTAATTCGTGCTCCTGGATCCATATCAATATTGCTTCTTTCCAGATGCCCCTGCTCCTCTGACGCAGCTGACGCAGCCCCTGTCTCTTGTGCCGCTGGCCCCGGCACCGCGCCGCGCCGCGCTCCAGCTGGGACACGCGCGCCTGGCGCACTGGGCGGCGCGACAGCTGCGTGCGCACGCCACGCGTCCCGCCCCGCACAACACGCAGCACGAGCTGAGCCACGACAACCCGGGCAGGGCCAGGTAACAACGAGGAGATTGGTATTGCTTCATTGCAATTCAAGTACAATACCCCTGGCTACGGATACCCACCATTCCTGAGAAACAATCCCCAACATGCTTTTCTCCACCAGTAGTACATAGACTGTGTCCTGGCCCCCATACCTGAGATCCACTCTCGAGAATGACATGTGCACTAAGCTAAAGTAGAGCAACCTGGTTTGTCAACTCCTCCGAATTGTATATGATAAAAACAATCAATTTTTTTTTTAAATTTCATCTAAATCAAATTTAATAATGTTATTATTAAGTTCTGCAAGTATTTTTAGTTATTATTATTATTTATTTATTTTATTTTAAATGTACATTTACAGAAATATTCCAATGACAAAAGTACATTACATTATAGTTTGTTAACAATATGTGTTACACACTTATCAGAGTTTTGAATTTTAAATTAACAGTTAACATATATATCCAATTACATTTTCCAATTTGTAGTTAATAGCGTAATACATTAATAATATAGGTACATTAATAATGACAGGTGCTAAAGAATACTATTATTTCGCTCCCTAAATGATTGTGATTCCATTGAAAAATATCAATTTCAGAAGAAAGGTTTAATAGTGAGGTCATTCTCCCCAGAGGCATGATCATTGGTAGGTTGGTCCTGCCTCTAAGAAAAATAAACAGCCTGTGTCGTCTCGCTCTGGAGAAGTTATCAGGGACATAGAGTGACATCTTTTCCAGAACATCAGGATTGCAAATGTACCCGTTTAGCAGCTTGTGTGCTACTAACACCATTGCAATTTTTCTCCTCACGTCTAGACGATTTAGTCCCAGCATTCCCGCGAGGAAATCTGAGGGATACAACAAAGGGTAGTACCCAAACTCTCGCATGTACAAGTACCGCATGAACTTTTTTTGCACCTTTTCTACATCATTTGAGTAGAGGGCATCTTCGGGTCCCCATATTACTGATCCACTCTCGAGAATGCTGCGAACCAGAGTGAAGTAGAGCATTTTTATGACTGCTGTGTTGGAAAAAGATTTTGCGTTGCAGATTACAAAGCCTAGCATTCGCATCGCAGAGTTGCACACTGAATCGATATGAGAACGGAATGTCAGGCGTGTGTCAAAAGTGATTCCTAAATCCTTCATTAGTGAAATATGTTTTAACGAGGTACCAGACATTTTATAGTTATAATATAGAGTACTCCTAGCCCTTGTATAGCACATAATTGTACACTTTCCGCTGTTAAAATAGAGTTTATTCCGATTACTCCATTCTACGATTCCGTCGATATCGGTTTGTAAACGAATAGAATCCACTTTTGACGTTATCTTGATATAAAGTTTAATATCGTCAGCAAATAACAAAAAATTTACAAATTTTATAAACAGAGCTATATCATTTATAAACATAGAAAATAATAGAGGTCCTAAATTAGACCCTTGAGGGACCCCAGAGTTTGTGACGTAAAGTTTTGAAGCGAAGTGCCCATAAACTACGTATTGTTTTCTGTTAGATAAATAATTGTGGAAGAACAGAAGCATTCTATATGAGAGACCAAAAATTTCAAGCTTTTTTAGTAATATAAGGTGATCTACTTTATCAAAAGCTTTAGCAAAATCATTATACGATACGTCTACTTGTTCGTTGTTATCCAATGTATTTGCGACATAATCTGTGAAAACCATTAAGTTAGTCGTTGTAGATCTGCCTTCTCTAAACCCATGCTGCTGTTGCTGCTGAAAAGGTTCTACTTTACTGTAGATATGTTTTTGTATAATAAGTTCGAATAATTTGGCCGGTGCCGAAAGAATCGCCACAGGTCTATAGTTCGATACATTTGATTTATCGCCGCTTTTGTGTAGGGGCGTGACCTTTGATATTTTCCAACGGTCGGGGAATTTACCAGAATTTAGAGAAATATTAAATATATGTAAGAGAGGTGACATTAACGGTTTGGCATATCCCTTCAAAATAATTGTATTAATAAAATCTGGTCCAACAGATTTTTTTGGTTTAAGTTTTTTAATTGCCGCTAGGAAATCGTTTTTATGCACACGTACCATGTCAACATTTTGAGCTAATGAAGAGTAACCTCCGGGAGTATAGGAGTCAAATTCAGCACTTTGTTTGCCATATACTGACTTAAAGTATTCTGCAAATGCTTCCGGAATATCGGGCCCTGTATGTGTATGTCCGTTCCATGATACTTGGTTTACAATCCCTCCATCTTTCCTCTTTCCGGAAACAAATTTCCAGAAGGATTTTGGATCACTTTTGACGTTGTTTTCGATATTTTTAATGTACTCCTTGTATGCGATATTTATACAATGCTTGATTTTGGATCTTAGAACACAAAACATTTCTCGATCTCCTACCGATCCGGTGCGCTTCCAGTTTCTGTGATATTTGTCTTTCTTTTCAAGTCCCTAAGAATCTCACCATTGAACCACTCAGGGTATTTTCTTTTCGATCTAGGTAAACGTTTTTTTTTAAAACACATGTCAAAAAGATCATAAATTACATTATAAAAATAATCTACTGCTATATCTACATCTTCAAGTTTCAACAAAGGTTTCCAGTCTTGAGAATTTAATTTGAAATAAAACTGTTCGAAATTACCACATTCAAAGTTCCATCCACGTTTAACACTATTTCTGTTGTCGTTAATTAATGCATTCTGACAATAAGATTTCCTTTCATTGAGTGCGATTTTTATACATAAAGATGGATGGTATTATGACAGCTGTTTCGGCGTTTAAGGCCATTTTCAAACTGTCTTTGCAGAACTTGGAGTTCTACAAATTAAACACAAAAACAATTAATAAAAATAAATAATTTAATCTTTTAAAAATAAAACAATAACTTTGTTTACATCACTTTTATTTTATACTTTTCCGACCGGGTTTTGCTACTACCGTAGCTTCTTCAGGGCAGTATCCAATCTTGTATACTGTTGTACCCAGTTGTATACTGCCCTGAAGAAGTTACGGTAGTATCGAAACCCGGTTGGCTAAAGTATAAATAAAAGTGATGTAAACAAAGTTATTGTTCTATTTTTTAAATTATAATGTCACGTTCCCAAGTTACCGCTTCAAATGAACATTTAATCTTTAATTATGTAATTAATGTAAGTCTTGTGTGACCTCGTAAAGCACATACCTGAGCATTATTGGAAGTTACACCTGAATTTATAAAAATACTCCAGTCGATAATTGTGTTGAAATCACCCGGAAGTTTCCTGCAATCTAAATACCTTATTCTCATTTTAATATCATCATCAAAAAACTAAAAAAACCAACAGAATAATGTTTTCGATTGCTATTTATGAAGATTAAAAATAATGCTGGTCTTAAATTGGATCCCTGTGGCACACCAGAGTTTGTACGATGTGTATCACTATAGTTATATAAACAGTAGAATAGAGACTGTTCCTTCCGCATAATTAGTTTAAAAATAGTTGAAATAATTTCAAGAACTATGTGGTCAACCTTATGGAAGTTAATGAGTCCGTCGGCCACATGCTGTTGTTCAGTCAAAATTGGTTCAACTTTGGCAAGTACATATTTAAGCATAATTATATTTCGGGAGCCCCTAAATATATCAGAAAACCTCGACTCTCGGCAGAAACGGGCCATCCGTTTGATAGATTCGCCATCAACAAACGGATTGCAATCTTTGGAGCACATACGTCAGGTGGGAATGCTGTCTTTGTTCTACCAGAATTGTAATGGAAGATGCTCAGAGGAACTAGCGTTATTGATCCCTTCAGCACCGGTGCACAATTGCGAAATACGCCAAACACGCGCCCAACATTTGCACACGGTTGACATTTGTCACATGAGAACTGGTCACTTCTACAACTCGTTCTTGTATTCAACAGCTCGGCTGTGGAATGATCTGCCGGCCTCTGTTTTTCCTCTCTCCTACAACATGGGTCTCTTCAAGACCCAAGTTCACTCCTTCCTATCCTCTAAAAGATCCTCTACACAGCATTCCCAAAAATGATATAGGCTTTGACGAAAATAATTTCCCCCAGGGCCTCCTGTGTGGAATTATTGTAAATAAAAAAAAACTGCAGATGGATTTGCTATATGTAAGTCGGTAGCTGGTTGCTTGACATTTGATACCATCTTTGTGAAAAGGGGTGACCTTTGACAGCTTCCATACTTTAGGAAAAGAGAAGTTTTTAAGGGTCCAGTATAAGTCTGCGTATTTACCGCCGTTAGGAATTTTAGGCCTCAAATTCAAAACCACGGACCACCGCGATCCGGCAGCAGGATTGGGGAAATGTGGATTATGTAGACCACGCCGGATTAAAAAAAAAATTCAGTGTATTGATGTAATACGAAACAAAAAACATTTGCTCTATATTTTTTTCGTTTATTCGCTGTATAAAAATAAATTAATAGAAGCTTGACAGACTTAACTTAGCAGTCAGAAAAGGGAGGATTTTTTTGCCGTTTACTGCAAAGTAAAGCAAGTCGATCTGTTAGTATAGGTTAGGGTAAATGATGAGAATGTTTTTTTTTTTAAATTTGTATATAATATATTAATAATTGACAGTACCCATACAAAGTGCTTCCCTTTCACAAAATATTTTTTTTGTTACTATTTACGTATTTATTTCGTTACAGCATAATCTTTTATTTTTGCTTCGGAAATATTATAGAAATGGGTAACGTGGACCACCTGCTCAGAAATACTGATAAGCACAGTTTTTTGACTTAGGGAATTATTTTCATGGTTTTTGAATCAAGGAATCCGATTTTCGATTGTCCACTTGTGGATTCAAGATGGTTGAAATGAATTAGATGCTTTTTTTATATGGCTGTTCTCTCAATGGCTTTGGTTTTTATTAATGGTTAAGGACGGCCTCCATGGTCGAGGGGTAAGGCTCTCGACTACGAATCCGAAGGTCGCGGGTTCAAATCCCGGCGTGCGCAAGTAATTTTTATTTAATTAATTTGTGTTGTTTCACAATTAATTCATTTAAAAATAATATGTAGTATATTTGCGCACGTTCCAGAGTGGAAGATACTCCCAGTATCGCCCTGGTGAAAGACCACCATTCAGAATTGAAACGTTGCTTGAAATGGCTTTTAGCCGTGTTTGGTGACCAGATCTGAATAGCCAGGTATTCCCAACCTTCCTCTTCCCCTTCTCCTTCCCCTCCCCAATACCTTCAGCCTCACAACATTCCCCAATTGGTAATGTCATAGTCTCACTGGCTCCAGACGGTTGGGAGCAGTTGGGACTCTTGTGAGGTATTCATATAATAAAAAAAAAAAAGGAATCCGACTATTACATTTAACTTAGGAACCAGGATGGCGGATGTGAATTAGATCCCGTTTATTAAACGGGAATAAGAATTACAATTATTTTTATAAACAATAATTATTAGCCTGAAACACTCATCCAAATTGAAAAAACCTTCCGAGCAAAGATAAATGTCGCCGGCAGGACACGAACTTGCACCCTTCTAATATCCGGTCAGATGCTCTACCATTGAGCTACGTCGGCTTATCGCAAACTCGCCAAGTTAATCAATATATGCTAGTGTTTCATTCAATAATTACGGTTTTTTATTATATTTCACCTGTAAACAACCAACTTTATTAATATGAGGAAGGCTTGTAACTGCTAAATCCCTCAATAGGTGGCGTCGAGGCAAATTATGTCTTCATTTTATTGGATTGAATGAAACACTAGTATATATTGATTAATTGAATGAAACACTAGTATATATTGATTAACTTGGCGGGTATGCGATAAGCCGACGTAGCTCAATGGTAGAGCATCTGACCGGATATTAGAAGGGTGCAAGTTCGTGTCCTGCCGGCGACATTTATCTTTGCTCGGAAGGTTTTTTCAATTTGGTTGAGTGTTTCAGGCTAATAATTATTGTTTATAAAAATAATTGTTACCCTTTGCGCTATGCACAAAAATCTTGTCTTAAAAACTTTAGTTTATCAATTAAGGAATAAGAATTATTTGTCTTTTGATAATTTTAGGGATTTAGAAACGCCCTTCAATATTGTATACTAAACAGCAGTAAAAATATACCATAGGTAGATAACAATGATTTACAACCCACTCCAGATGCAGACAATAAGCTTGAATACAATTCACCAGTAGTTCAGTCAATGAAGGCAATAAGAAAAACTGAAATTTTGCAGGTAAATAATACCTATAACAGGGAGTATTTTCACAAAAGTCTCCTATCTTTCCCTTGCCCCTCCCCCAAGCAAAGTAGACCAAATATGCTATAATTTGAAATCAAATACGTTTCTAAGGACTTAATAGTGTCCGAGATACAGCGGTTCTAAATTATGCAAATTTTTTGTAAGTTGTCATTCTTCGCTAGTTTTTAGTGTTTTGGTCAATTTTGACAGTGAAGGAGTAATTTTTCGGTAAAAGTTTCTTTATACTTTTTAAAGTAGGCTAAAGATGATGCAATTTGAAAACAAATTGGTTTCCAAAGACCTAATATCGTCCGAAATACAGCTGTTCTAAATTAAGAAAAACATATGTTATCATACTTCACAATTTTTTTTAGTGTTTAACCAATTTTGACAGTGAAGGGGTAATTTTTCGGTGAAGGTTAATTAATACTTTTTAAAGTAAGCTAAAGATTCAACAATTTGAAACCAAATTTGTCTCTAAGGACCTAATATCGTCCGAGATACAGCTGTTTTAAATGAAGAAAAACATTCTTTGTTTTCATTCTTCGCATTTGATTTGAGTGCACCTCCAAACACTTTAATTCCACTTTTGAACCAAATCGGTAGAAAACTCAAAATTCAAAATGACCATCGAAATTACTCAGGTTGACATTAAATTTGAGTTCAGCACCCCCCTAACATGACTTACGCCGTTTTCTAACCAAATCGGTGTGAATATCTATAAATTCAAGACAGCCCCTAAAACTATGGATTTTGATAGGCACAGATCGGCATACTTATATATTCAGTCGGGGCGTCAACATTGTAAATTATATGGGCACAAAAAATGTAAAGATTTAAAAAATAATTCGTTCATTCCTTAGTTTCACTTTTGACCGCCTGCAAAGATATAATCTTGTAGATCTGTACCACGTCCGTCAGTTTTTTTCCAGTGCGCAGGTCTTTTATATTGTG
The DNA here is from genome assembly GCA_022606495.2 of Halesus radiatus. NCBI lineage: Eukaryota > Metazoa > Arthropoda > Insecta > Trichoptera > Limnephilidae > Halesus > Halesus radiatus. The sequence continues at coordinate 54,503 of JAHDVE020001454.1, forward strand.
CCATATAATAAATTAATCACTTTTTGGACCATCTTGAAGAACATTGCAAAGAAATGTGATTACAACAAAAAAAAATCGAAAATACGTAATTCCTACATTCCGGTGGCAGTTTAACACCTCTCTTCCCAGCTATTCGTCATAAAAGAGACAGAAATATCGAATTTCAAATCGACGCTCGCTCTGAAGGACTTCTCACAACTGATTTACTCCAGCTAAATAAATCGTTTTATCAACAATCAAGCGGGCCTTCTCGCGGAAATTCTCATACGTTTTTTTTATGACAGAACTGAATTTAAAAATTCCTGAACTTTGAGGGAATTACAGTGAAAATGTAGATTTACTGAATTATTTTTAATAAACACTCTCGGTTCTTGATCTTATTTACTCTGAGATTGTGGAAGGATTTTAATTAAATTACGTTAACATACTGCGAAGTGACGTTTAGCGCCTTATTTGAGTCTGCCCCCTTAATGGCAAATTAAATATAATATACAAAAGTGATTCAGGCAATGGTTCAGAACATCCCTCAATAACAAAGGGTGGAATTAAATCAGGTCCAAAAGAGGTTTCAATTTTTTCGCTAAACTGTTAAGAATATTTTGTGCCAAACTTCTCACAGACAAATTGACAATCTTTGTTTGTGTTTTAGTTGAAACAAACATTTCTCTCATGCACCCGTTTAGGTTGATGCTATCCCTGATGGCGCTGTGCGGTAGTACGGTGTCGGGCGGCGCGCTCTCCGCGGGTGCGCTGTGGTCTGGCGGGGCATGCAGCGCATTGCTCAGCGTGTTGGCGCGCCTGCCTCCTCCGCCACCCGCGCTGCTGGGCGGCGGGACTGGAGGCGGGGGCGCACGGGCCCCGCGGGCGTTGACAGAGGCGGGCGCCGCGGCGGCCCGAGGCAGCGGAGGGGGCGAGGCGCCGCCCCCGGGGCCCCGTCTGGCGGCACTCATGAAGATCGGCACCCGGGTGGTGAGAGGCAAAGACTGGAAGTGGGGAGATCAGGTAATATATTATTGCTCTGCTCGATTACACTGCAATTCACTTCGATCATTATTACCCTTTCATTCTGTAAGGATGTTTCAGAATTTTTTCCTCCGTATCTAGAGCTAATAAAAATTTGCGGTTTTCATTCCCCAATTCTAGTTCTACTGGCTTTGTTCACTATTTTTTTCACAAATACGGCGCTATACAAGTCATCCAAGTATTATTATTAGGTTCCGTGGGCATTAAAATAAACGAGGGGTTTTACAGTATATATATAAGTGTTTGTTCCACAGGATGGTCCGGCGCCCTCGGAGGGTCGCGTGGTGGGAGAGCTGGGGGAGGACGGGTGGGTGCGCGTCGAGTGGGACACGGGGGCCACTAACTCCTACCGCATGGGCAAGGAGGAGCGCTACGACCTCAAGCTGGCGCGCGCTCCCAGCCCCGCACCCAGCGCGCCTCTCACCCCTGATCAAGGTATGTCACGCTTCAGTCACGCTGTTATCTCTTTAATATAACGTACCGACTGTACCGATGTGTTTTACATCCGCAGAAGTCCAACCCTCGCTGCCATGCCTGGAGTGGGGCGGGGGCTCCCTGGTGCGGGGTCAGGCGCTGTGGTTACTGCTGGCCTTGCTGGGGGCGGCGGGGACGGGTACCGGCGCCCCCGCGGCGCGCCTGGCCGCCGGCCTACTGCAGCGGCTGCTTGCACCACCGCAGCCCCGACACCGAGACATGCAGCTCGTCAGGGGGGTGCTCAACGATTGGGCTGCCGTGGCACTCATTAAAAGTATTTATATCTCATTACGTCGGTATTATGTTGTTGTACTGATCCAAAGCTGAAATGAAAAAGGTCGGGACTGTCTTCATCATGTCTTAATGAACATCAAAGTAATGATAATCCGATGCTCATAAACAAAAATGAATTATAATTATAAATTTATTGCAATGCTATTGAACACATGTATGAAATAGGGGGAAGTAGGCACACAGAAGAGCAAATATATCACTTTCAGTACCTAATTTCAGTGTAAAGTCAGCCTTAAGTCACTCCTAATTTAATTATACTCAATTAGGAACTCCAGTCCAATTTTTTTTTTATGTTATCTAAAATAACGCTCAAACCTAAATACCAGTATATTTCACTTTTTTTCTAAGGTAAGTTTTCATAGTTAAAATAATTTTCAAAGTTTCAATTTTTCAAAGGCCACCAAAACGCTCCAAATCTATGGCCGGTCGGTTTTGATCAGTTTTGAGGTTAGAATGTCAAATGTCAAAACACGGGTGAGCTTTACAGTACATAATTTTATATTCTATTCATGGTAAACCATAACTAAACACAAGTAATAAAATTACATACCTTTTTAGAAACTTTAACTTGTAGAATAATAATAGTATTGAGCGTTAACATTATCATAATATCCGTATTGATAACTGGTTTGCTCACGAATACTCCAATTTCTTTCATTAATAATAGTTTTTTTTAATTTTAATTTTTTTTTTATATTGACCAACAATTATGGAGCTTAAAGTCACCCAAAGTAACTTTAAATTTCGCCGAAACTAAAAAAATATACATTTAAAATATTAAACAAAATCGAAAAAAATGTTCATACTAATCCAAAAACAGAATGCGCACCTGACTACAGATGTGCCAAATGCAATGGTACCAACATAACAAGGTGTTGTGATGAAATGATTCTTTATTCACTTTTAAATAACGATTTATAAATTCTACATATAATAAAAGCTGTATATTCAGAATGGGCGTTTGCTGATCTATACAAATATATTTTTTTAGAGCTATTATATTTTTCACTGGAGTTCCTTATTGTTTGCAAACATGTAACCGCATCCCCTTACAAAATGATACCTAGGTGTAAAAATATTTTTCATAGTAATTTTTCAATTCCTTTATTAATAATGACGCAACACAGTGAATACCATTTTTTTTAAAGAAATTATAAAATAATTTATTTATTTATTTATTTATTTACGCCCTTAGGGCTTTTACATAAAACAAGTTAAAACAGTGCAATACAATTATGAACATAGAAATAATAACAATGTGCAATGGCGCAAACTGTGTGTTGAGGAATGAATACAATCAATAGTAAGTTTAATTATGATCGAAGCGCTGACAAACAGCTTTAATACAGTAATATTTGTACGTTGATATCCTTTCAATATTTATAGCATCGTCTAAAACATATTTATTACCAAGTACATGCAGACGATTCATTATGGAATTGAGTTCAGCGTTTGATCCTATATTGTTACAATGATAAGGTAATTTGTGGCGTACTGTTCGACCCGGTACATGGAAACATATTAATGAGAGAAGTTCAGGGGAGTTCAACAAGTTGTTAACAATTTTAAATAAATAAAATAGGTCTGAACAAATTCTTCTTTCTTTTAATGTATCGAGTCCCATTAATTGTAACAGAGAGATGTAATTAATGTTTTCGATGGGTATTCCCAATTTAAAATTAATGTAACGTAAAAATTTATGTTGGACTCGCTCAAGGGAATTTTCATGTACGCTGTAGTAAGGATTCCAAATGTTGGAGTTAAATTCTAGTTGACTTCTAACAAGAGAAGTGTACAGTAATTTGACAGTGTTTAAATTTTTGAAATCCTTTGTAAGACAAATCCTAACATTTGCATTGCTTTACTGGTTATATTATTAATATGTTTAATGAATGTTAATTTAGTGTCAAAGGTTATACCAAGGTCTCTGATTTCATCAACAGATAATAAGGTGTGATTATTGAGAAAGTAAGTAAACAGCAGTGGTTTTTTTTTTCTGTGGAATCTCATAAGTTGGCATTTTTTTACATTGAGAGTTAATTTGTTTTTAAGACACCAGTCGTAAAGGCTATTAAGATTAGATTGAAGCAACAGACAGTCCTCGATATTATCAATAATTGTATATATCTTCATGTCATCAGCAAACATTAAAATGAGAACACGGGTGAATATGTTTGTTACGTCGTTTATGAATAAATTAAAAAGTATGGGACCAAGATGCGAACCCTGGGGTACGCCACTGGTAGCTTCGAACGTGTATGATAAATGATCATTGATACAGACAGTTAACTGACGCCTAAGTAAGTAACTCTCAAACCAGGATAATAGTTTCCCATTAATGCCAAGTTTCAAAAGTTTATTAATGAGAATTTTATGACAGACTTTATCAAACGCCTTACTAAAGTCTGTATATATGGAATCAACTTGTTGTTTATTGGCAAGTGCATTTGAAATGAAATTTTCATATAATGTTAGGTTAGTCAAAGTTGATCTGCCAGAGATAAAGCCATGTTGACTAGTTGTGATACAAAAGTTTACAATGAAACTGATTTTCTTAAGAATCAATTTTTCAAAAAGTTTTGGTATTGACGATTGAATACAGATAGGCCGATAATTTTCTACAAGGGATTTATCACCACTTTTGAATATAGGAGTTAGGTAGCTAAGTTTCCATATTTGTGGAAAGTATCCAGTAGAGAGTGATTTGTTAAACAGTATATAAAGCGGGACAGATAAACTTTAAATATGTGGAAATGTCAGTAAATACACAATACCTGTATGTTGAAAGAACTCGGGCATATGAAAATTAAATACTGGACATTATACTGGACAAATAAAAAAATAAAATTCCTTATAATATAGTGTGGTGGGGATCTTGCCTCAAGACTAACATGAAACCACTTATAATATAGTGTGGTGGGGATCTTGCCTCAAGACTAATATGAAACCACTTATAGTATAGTGGGGATCTTGCCTCAAGACTAATATGAAACCACTTATAATATAGTGTGGTGGGGATCTTGCCTCAAGACTAATATGAAACCACTTATAATATAGGGTGGTGGGGATCTTGCCTCAAGACTAATATGAAACCACTTAAAATTGCTCAAAAACTGATTCAGCAAACTTATATCAGAATGGTATTCAATTTCTTAGTTAAAATTACCCAATCCACAACATTAATTTATTATCCACGAACGAGGCATCTGTTTAGAATCTTGTTAATGTGTGTATTTTTGTCCAGACATGGCCGTCTGCGGAGACATGCGCTCTGCCTTGTGCTCGCCTTCCTGGATGAAGTTGTCCCTTTCCGTGCTGGAGGCCACGGACGAGACTCTCACGCAGGACTCCCTCTACATGCAGGTCAGCGTTACAATCGGCTCCCTCGTGCCACATACTCGACTCGACTAGCCTGTTGCCTTATATTAATCTATGCTCTGTCGGTCAACAGGTCCAAGTGTGTCAACTTCTGCAACGAGTGCTGCCTTCGCACGCCTCTCCCGACCAGAAGGAGCTGCTGGCGCGCCTCGTGTCCCTGGTGGGGCGGCGCTTGCTGGCCCCTGTGTCCCCCGAGGCGGATTCCCTGGCCCCTCTAACCGGTAGGATTTGCTTTCTCACTTTCACAAACACTAATGGAAGATCCAAAGAGCCAACAACCTTAGAAAGCAATCGCATTCTTCTCTTCAGTGCTCATTAGACATTTTTGTTCGGTTACAGTTGGCGAAATGGTGGACTGCAGTGGCGGTGTGGAGTTGCGGCCGCTGGCACTACTGACGGCGCCGGGCTCGGGCAGCGTGGCGGCCGCTGTAGTGCGCCTGCTGCGCACACTGCTCACCTCGCCGCTCTGGGCCCCCTCGCTTGCCGCCTTGCTGGAGGACTGCCTGCACTTGGCTGCCAAACAGGTCATTGTCTTACTCCTATCTCGTAGGATGAATATGGCACTCCCACTGTCTTGGTATTCATCCCAATATCCAATTCCAGCTAACCTCGTGTGAATGGAAGGCGTACGTCCTGGGCGGGGGTTGCCTCTCACTGCTGAGCCCCCCTGGCTCCCCCGGGCCCCCCGCCGCCCCCCGCACGCACCCTGCCACCCTGCAGCCAGATGCCCCCACTGATGAACTCTGCTTAATCGGTAAGAGAAGTTAGGAACACTTAGAGCAAATTCTATAACTAACCAATCATTCAGCAATGGAAGGCTTCATATTATTTGTTACCGCTATTCTGACATTTTAAACTGTAGTTTTGAATGAATGGTCTTAAGTTGGAATAATTCAAGAAGTGTATCATGGGAATTTATTTTGAAAGAGAAATAAGATAATAATAAGGAATTGAGATGGGAAGAGGAAGGAAGCGCCCGACTATTCATATCCGGTTGCTAAACATAGCTAAAGCCATTTCTGTTTTGTGTATCTGTGCAGGGGGAGCTCTGGCTGTGATCGGAGGGGCGGAGCACCGGCCCCACACTGGTCAGCAGGTGACTGAGGGAGGTCGCAGCGCCACGGTCCTGCGGGTGGCAGCCCCCCGACTGCTGGTGCAGCACCACGGAGCAGACACTCCTGTCAAGGTGACCTAATAACATTGGCAATCCTAAGTAATGGTTAGGGAGGTAGGGACTTTGGATAAAAGACATGACGGTAAAGTTAACATAATATAAAAACACTACATTATGTTATATGTTGCACTTGTGTATTATGTATCATGTTGATCAGGCTATTACTATTCGCAATGTCATGCACTCATATTATGTTATATGATACACTTGTGTATTATGTATCATGTAGATCAGGCTATTACTATTCGCAATGTCATGCACTCATATTATGTTATATGATACACTTGTGTATTATGTATCATGTAGATCAGGCTATTACTGTTCACAATGTCATGCACTCATATTATGTTATATGATACACTTGTGTATTATGTATCATGTAGATCAGGCTATTACTATTCACAATGTCATGCACTCATATTATGTTATATGATACACTTGTATCAGGCAATAGGATGTATGAATGCTACCTTATCCTGTGTGGTCGTCGATGCAGCAGCTACCCCTCGTGTCCGCACATTACTCCGCCGGGATTCCTCTCCAAAGCACAAGGCACGTGCGGTTAGGTTTCATCACCCACCATTTGGCCACCATTAAACAAAAAACATACCCACTTCGGGTAATTAATTAGACACTCTCCGGCGTCAAACGAAACAGTAACTTAACCTAACTCCTCCCAAAAAACCACGTCGAGTTCCCCGCCCGTGTCAAGTTATGTCTGCGGCCATCTTGCCGAGGCGCCTCTGACGGATCTCCTATCCATCGACACCTCATGAAATTCTATCATAGACAATTGTACTGTAGAATCCACATCAGGGACAACAATTATGTTACAGTGTATCATGTAAATCAGGATATTACTATTTTTATTTAAAAATAAATGTATTATCTACAAATTAAAAACCTTTCCCTTTATAACTTCTCTTTATCATACACTTATTCATTATTATTCATAGATAAATATCATAAATATGTTACACTTATATACCTACTATGTATCATGCTCTTTTTGTTAACTTTTAACCTTTTTTTCTTTCTGTACACAAAATCATTTAAATGTTTAAATATGTAAAAGCCCATCTGGGTGTTAAAAATTAATAAATATCATTTGGAATTCAACAAATGCTACACATTTTTTTTTTCTTCATATATTTATTAGACATAATTAAGAACATTGTTTACATGGTTATAGCAAAAGTGTATTTAAGTACAATTTTTTTTTTATTAATAAATAATCCTTTTAGTTTCCTTTTTTCAAATTTAATATCTCCCTAATTGAGAAATTCTCGTGTTTAGGGAGGGAGTACTAATATTTATTGTTCATATTTAATTTCTACAGTACTACCATGAACTTAAGGTTCTGGTGTCTATACACTAATTTAAAATAAAATAAAAGGAATTTTTTAGAAATACAATATATTCATATAATGTATGTATATAAACATATATACATTTTTCCCAAGTGAACTTATAATATACACCTAAAATTAGTTTCTTGTAAAATGTATTTTGTATATCTTTGGGAAGTTATATATTATATGTTCTATTCTATCTGCCTGCAGGTGGAGATAGACAATGTGGTGCCTGTGGAGGAGCACTTGGAGGTGTGCCAGCTGGCTGGGAGCCCCCGGGAGCTGCGGAGCTGGGCCACGCTGCTCACGGCCGGTGCCAGGGCTCCACCGCTGCTCCCCACACAGCTGCAGGGTACTAATCAATCACCTTTATATGCGAAATAGGCCTCTGTCCGAAACTTTATGGAATATACTATGTGTATGAAAATACAACTGTTTGTTTGCAGATTGTTCTGTACCGCACCTGCGCTGCCAACAGCTGGAGCTTCTGACTGTACGCGCCACTGCGGCGCTGCTGGGTGGACAGGAGCGCCTGCGCGCCGTGCTGGCCCTACCCGAAGCCAAGCGGACTGGTAAACAGCCACACTTTGCACATCTCTTTATACGGAGGAAAGAAAGCAGCGGAGGTGGTCATTCGATCGTGTCTTCCGTGACTTTTGTACCTCACCACTTATGATTGGGTCACAAATAGCCTGATATCACCTCCGTGTCACTTTGTCAACTGTTTGGTTGCAGGCGCGTCAGAAGGCGGTGAATTGGTGGTGAGCCGGCTACTGTGGCTAGCCACTCGACCCTCCCCCCTGCGCAGTGCACACCCCCTGCCCGCCCTGCACCACGCTCTGCATTCCCTCACTGAGCATCTGGCCATGCAGACTGGTAACAAACATACATACATAAATACACCTTCCCTCACTCGGCTGTCACTAGATACATTCTGTAGATAATCCCTTTATCTTCATTTTTTGCAGAACTCATAGACCAAGAGCAGGATCAAGACATGACCTCGGACATAATGGAGGTCATAGAGGCCGCTACTCCCATGGGAGATGTACCTGCAGCCACTATCCAAGGTAAACGCACTGATTTCTTGTGGACTTAGTCCGCTGGCGGGATTCTCTATCTAACGGTCTCTGTTAATAATTGCAGCCATACTGGACGCGGAGGATGACGGAGAGCCACTGCCTGCCCCGCTGGTGCGCCTGCTCATAGAGATGGGCTTCCCTCGCAAAGATGTCGAGTCGGGAATCAAGGCCTTGGGTATGTCCCGTTCATGAAGAGCACTAGCCCGTTGAAGTAGCACTAGCTTCTGTTGTATTACCTTATGATTGTTTGTAGATTGCGACCCGCACTCTCAGACGGACCACACCACCATTGTGCGCGTGGTGAGTTGGCTGCTGGAGCATCCCTGCCAGGACCTGGTCAGCGATAATGACTCCAACCAGCCCCGAGTCATCCAGGTGGGTCCGCAACACACTCTACACGCCTACCCGGGGTCTATCATTTCATGGTCACATCGAAAAGATCTGCAAATCAGTCACAAAAATGTTGGGTTTTTTCATATACAGTTCAATGGAGTTGGCAAACCTCGCAGTTATAAGACTGTTTTACTTTAAATTAATTAAAAATTATTTTGTAATCACCACTTTATTAATATATACATATCAACATGTTTCGAAAGCGATGCTTTCCTCGTCAGGAATATTCAACAACAAAAAAACTTCATATTTTCATAAGAAACAATCACTTTGTGGACATTGTATTAAGTAAATGAAACACGTTATAAACCACAAATATATTTTATTTTCACCAACCACTTTCACTTAACTCAATCTTCATCGGGGTAAATATAATGAAATATATTCGTGGTTTATAACAACGTGTTTCATTTACTTAGTAAAAAAACTTCATTTGTCTATACTTGACATTATTATTTTTTAGTATTCAAAAACAAACAAAAAAAATACTAAAAAAACTTCAGAACACTAAAAAATATTACTAACTACAGAATACTAAAAAATAATATTAACTACAGAACATTTTGTTTTTTTATCTTTACAGTTCTTCAGTGTTATTGCGATATTGTTTCGTGAAAGACGTTCTCCATTCCGCTTTAAGGATTTCGTATAAAATACCTATCATTGTATGATATATTTGTAATCGATCGCTATTGTGTTTGAAAAGTTATTTGTTACATATTGTTTTCATAAAAAATACCTAATAAAAATGGACTACGGTAGTGATGAGAGTGACAGAATTGTGTGCTGAAAGTTATTCTTGTGATGGTGGTGACGTTGAGAAATAATTTTAATATTGATTTATTTTGATACTTATAATATAACAAATTACTCACGATGGCTCCAGATTGCGACGCAGTTCAAACGCCGCCCCGACTTCCCGAGTGACGACGAGTACGCCCGCTATGTGTCAGAGAAGGCGCGGCCCGGCCAGCCGGTGCGCTGTTGCAAAGCCTACGAGGAGGTGATCAATCCATTTATACCTTAATTCATTTGAAGAATGGAGATCAACCCAGTAAAGATAACCGTCATTCATTGTTGTTACAATTTAACAGGTGCGGCTAGGAGATTTGGGACGGATTGTTCGAGTGGACCGCGAGGGCCTGCACGACCTCAATCTTCAGGTATGTCATTTATCTACCGAGAAGCTACGGAGGTTGTTACAGGAATACCAGTGCTAATTGTGTGTTTGCTGTAGGTGGAGTGGTACCAGCGCGGCTCCATGTACTGGGTGCGCTTCGTGCACGTGGAGCTGCTGGGTCACCCGCCCCTGGCGCCCCCCGCCTCCCCCTGCCCCCCCCAGGGCCCCCTGGCTCCCGGAGATCTGGTACGCGTGCGGCCCAGCGTGGAACAGCCGCGCTACAAGTGGGGCTTCATCGACCACAGCAGCACGGGGATCATCACCAGTGAGTAACCGACCTACATATATATCGTCACCGTTTAGGCAAAATCCTAAAAACATCATTTTGATTTGAAAGGTTGAAGATGAAGGAAAAAACATATTATATTGTTTGATAATTCGGATTTGAACAACATTTTACTAAGTAAGGTTACCGTGGTGACTTTCGCATATTAAAGAACATAATTTTACACTTCGGGTGAACTCCTTTTTCAAGGTTGGCAACTTTTACCTGAATGGTGACGATATGTAATACTAACTGGCTTCCTCTCGGTGATTAAACCTCGTGCTGTTTTTTTATTTCCAGGTATTGCCAACAACGGGCGAGACGTTACTGTGGACTTCCCCCAGCAGCCGGGATGGACGGGGCAACTGGCCGAGATGGAAAGAGCTACCACAGCCAAGGGTACAAATAATAATTCCTCTTTTTACTTGCAAACCGAGCTTAACAGTGTGACTGTAAACATCCCAACCTTCGAATGCAGTCTACCGTGTCAATGAATGTGTATTTGTCTCTTGCGTAGAGACATCCCCCGGCGCGAGGCAAGTGCTGGGGTGGCGCAGCTGCCTGCGCTGGCTGCGCGTATCCTCTGGCGCACCGCTCGCCGCTCACCTGTTGGACAACCGCCCCCACACCTTCTGGCAAAGCGACTCGGGCCGCGGCAGGGTCAGTACGCTCTATGTTAAACTATAACCATCTGTCGAATATTTCTACTGAAAATAGTGCGTGGGTTTTTGTTGGTGTAACGCTTTGTAGATAAAAGTTTTCTATTTATTTTCCATTCAAACTGACAAAACAGGTTGCATTATAAGGGAGTTTTTAGCTTAGAATCTGCAATTACTCTTGTCAGGAATGTGCAGGATACTGTGAAACATATGGCAGTCGGATAAGTACCAGAGACTTGTCTATTCTGACATCAACGACACACGTCACTGCTAATCTTCCCAAGTCGTGTAATCTAATGAGGTAATGTTTCGCAGCACTGGATACGCATAGAGATGCAGTCAGGCGTGATGGTGAGGCGGCTGGCGCTGCGCCTGCAGCCGGACTGCGGCTCGTACTGCCCCTCGGCGCTGGGCGTGCGGGGCTGGGTTGCGGGGGCAGAGGCGGACGGCGGGGAGGGCCGGGAGCTGCGCGCAGCTCACCCTCCACCCCCCTCCCGACAGGGACCCCTGCTGCTGGAGCTGCTCAAAGACGTCCCCGAGGTAACTGTATAGACTTAAATAATAATATTACGGAGTAGGTACATGCAACATAAGAACTAATTATTTTGCCTCCAGTACTATCGGACAATCGAGATAGTCATCAAGCAGTGCTGGAACGGAGGCATCGACTGCCGGGTACACGGACTCATCATCAACGGGGTGCGCTCTGCCGAATCTCACGGCGAGACTCTCAAGGTTTGTGGTGTTCGCTTCTCACTGTTGTATAGTTCTAGACTGTGGGTGTATATATATATGTTAATGAATGTATTTATTTCTCTCAGGCCATGAGTTTCCTGGCCGAGGAGTGGTTTGATGGAGACGCCACCAACGGCCCGGAGCCGCCCCTCTCTGTACCGGATGACTGTCCCAAGGTGAGAACCTTGCATGTGTATTATATACAGGGTGTTAAAGGATGTACCTGACTTACTTTAACCGGCATTCCCTGAGGGAGCAAAAAAGGTAGATGACATTTTGTTCTAGGATGAACTTAAAGTAATATTTTAACCACACTACACCAATGTCTTGAAAATTTAACGAATTGACGGGAAACGCTGTAACACGTGACTCTCCCAACTATTAAAACAGACAAACTGATGGTGCTGAAAGAGAAGCCCGTTGGGTATTCACTGAATCACTGGTATTTTAAATCTCTTTCGTCATCACGCCTGCAACGTTTTTCTTATATCTAGTGTCTCGAGTATATGTAATTAGAAAATACGGTTTTTCTGCAAAATCTGTGTGAATTAAATCCAAATTTCAAGGCGGAAGTTGTGAAACGTCAGAACCTTGCAATTATTTAATAATATCTGTTTTATACCTCTTTTCCATAGATAAACAAGTAATCGTTATCTGTTTTCGTCATTTTTTGTTGTTATTTAGTATTCATATATTCCTGACTGTTCACGCGAGTTTATTAAAAGCTACCGTCGATCAGGTGCGATTGCGAAGTCCCCCCCATTCATTCCCTTCCTCCCCCCTCCAGTCCTTGCTTCCCGACTCGATCAATTATCTAGCATTCATTCCGAATTGAATTATCGCCACGACAACTTCTGAAGTGCCACACCGCAACATTCCGAATCAAGCCACCGCCAGTTCGAACTCGAAACATCGCGACGAGTTGCCGGTGAGACGCATCCCGATATACCCGGGATTGCCCGGTTGACAAGCAAGATGCAAGCCACCATGGGAGTAATCAGTGATAATTGGTGAGTCCCTTTTTTCCATCCATATCACAATCCTTATTTCGCAATCGCATCATCATTTCCTGATAATTGATATCGGGAAATTAAGTAATTGCCGCACCAATGAAAGCATCGCCTTGGAAACATGTAGATATCAATGTATATTTATAAAGTGGTGAATACTAAATATATTTTTTAAAGTCATTGATCTTTAACCTTTTTGCTGGTCGAATGTAAACACAGGTTAGACTGTCTCGTGCCAAGCGATTTTAGCCTTATTTATATTGCTTCTTTATTATCCTTAGCACTTAGAGATTATAATTTAATACCAAAACAATGAAACATGTTTATGTTACACAATTGAATACTCTAAATTCAACATCTTTATGAAGTGACGCATTATTTGAAGAACTTAAATTATTTTCGAAACGTAAAAATCCCGTCGTCATCACGATGACACTTATCTCACTAATGTAAAAATAAATAAACTATAAAAAAATGACTACTCACATCTCGGATGTCGGAACTCTGCAACGGCTCACAGTTCACAAACAAGATACACTTATAATATTATTGTTTATAAACATGATTATTTATTACACTTTTTATTTACAGTTTGTTATCGTCTTATTTTTATTAATAGTTCTTTTTTGAATGGTACACTTTAAAACATGGATGGATACACAATGCCACAATACACTGGGAACACATATATCGAGCCATTTTCCTGCGGCTTGCCTTAAGTTTAGTATTAGAACAAACATGGCAGGCTCTATATGGCTTGGGCATTTTTAATGTTGCTGGTATTATCTCTGGCATATGGTTTGCTACCTCTTTTGAAACCAGTTGTAACGGTGTATCATGATGAGATGAATGAGGAGATGGGTCGGGTTGAGATGTTTTGTGGTATTTAGCTATTAACTGTCTAATCACACATAACTGATAATCGGGGAAGCTCTTATCCGATTTTTTAATTCCGTTGTATATTATAAATGAATTTAATAAATATAAATCAATAATGTGAAAAAAAAGTTTTTTGTACCATTTAATGGATTTTCGCAAACAACTTACTCCGGTTAGCATCATGTCTGCCTTATCTACTAATCCCATATACGAGTACTTATTGTAGTCCTGAATGCAATCGGGGAAATTGCGTCATCGTGTAAAGAACTGAGCATGTGTATTTCCCTCTTATCGTGCCATTTTAGAGCCATCAATGGCCCGCAGCTCTGTCCTTCCATTTCCTATTTTTTCTCACCATTCCACAAGCATTAGTTTTTTTTTGTGCCGGTATTTGAATAGTATAGGACTGGTATACCAGTTATCCATATAAAGTTTATGACCCTTATCCAGGTAATCTTCGAGGAGAGTTGTCACAACAGCTCCCGATGCCCCTTTACATTGATGGTCAGTAATGTCTGTTCCATCACCACAATAAAAAATAAAATCTAAAACATAACCCGTAAGTACATCGCACAAAACAAACATTTTGATACCAAATCGGTGTCATTTGGAAGAAATAAATTGTTTGAATTTTAAACGTCCTTTGAGAACAACCATGCTCTCGTCTATGCAAAGATTTTCGAAGGAAGTAAAAATTTCTTTAAATATCTTTCGAGTCGGATTAATAAGTAATTTTATTTTTTGTAATTTATCGCCAGGAATTTGCGTGTCGGGATCAGAAATATGTAACATGCTCAATAATATTTGATACCTATTTCTAGGCATCGTTTTGCCAAAAATGGCACTCGTAAAAAGTGGATCTGTCGACCAATGCTCTGCTATGGAATGATGTTTATTTCGCGTCATCAGCATTGTTATGGCAAAAAACACATAGATTTTACTAATCGTGGTGTCCACCCATTTACAAAGCGTCGATTGTTCAGATACAACTTTTTTCTGCATCGTCGCTACGTAATATTTGTTGGTTTGTGATACAATATCAGAAACACTTATATTTAAAAAATGTTCAAAAAAATTAACTTCTTCGGAATTTTCCGTTAAAAGGGGAGAAGAGTTTACGCCAGAAGGGAAATCATCGAAATCATGAATAATTGGAAAAAATTATCTGATTTCCATATATTCCTCTCAAAATCAGTTTGATTTGACGTGCTCGGTTCGTCCAAGAGTTGATCATTCGATTCCACAATGTTACTTTCAAGGTGTTCATCTACATTTATACTGCCTACTTCATTGGCGGAATCACTCTCACTATCACTATTCACAGTCAGAGTCAATATGGAGACAATATTATTTTATTTCTTCTTCACACAAGTTGCGTGGAGCCATGATAAAGGGTTAAACAAATAATACTAGAAAACAAATGAACATACTGGATAAGTTTCTGATGGCAAACAATTCAAATAAAAGTGGTGTATTATTATTTTGTTCACTCGGAAGGCGGAAGAAAAATCTTTTTCGAGTAAAAAGATTCGTTGCAGTTTCCATACACTCGTGAATCGTCTAGATACAAAAAGAAACCACGTGACACACTAACACATCTGCGCGCGAGCGGGAATTTCAAACTACTGAGTGGGGAAATATTGGAGTCTTCACTTTGGCGAGGTCTTTGATAACATAAACAAAATCATTTGTCAGATCTTTTTAGAGATGTCGCTAGATAAAGGTTCAAATTAATTTTTAATGTTGAGTTGTGCGGCATCTATACGAAGAGAGTCGAGATATCGTAAGACGAATTTGAAATCATGTATGTTTGCGCGTGGCAGCGACGGCTCGGAAACTGTAATCATGTATATGTGCGCATGTATATGTGCAGCCGGCGGGTTAATTGGTGTTCAATATAAACAACTATTACTAATGAAATAAATTAGAGTATTCATGAGCAAACCCATTATCAATATGAATATTTTGATAATGTTAATGCTTAATCCCGAGGTGGTTTTTCACAAAAACGGAGCTATACAAATCATCCGATTATTATTATTATTTGTGTTAAAGTTTCTAAAAAGGTAGATAATTTTATCACATATGTTTAGTTAGCTAGTTAGAATAGAATATAAAATTATGTACGGTAAAACTCATCCTTGTTTTGACATTTGACATTCTAACCTCAAAACTGATCAAAACCGACCGGCCATAGAGATTTTTGGCGGGCTTTGAAAAATTGAAACTTTGAAAATTATTTTAGCTATGAAATAGAAAAAAAAAAGAAATATACTGGTATTTAAGTTTGAACGTCATTATTGATAAAAAATAAATAAAAAAAATTGTACTGGAGTTCCTTATTACGTAATTATTTTAGTAGTATCAAAAATCTGGTTCTAGTCTTAATTGTTACACTTATATGGTACCTTAAACCATTTTTTGCAAGAATCATGCCCATGCAGTAATAAAATCTGCCCCTTTGCCTTATGTCTTTAACTTTGCTGCCTAGGTGTATGTATGGGGACTCAACGACCGGGGGCAGCTAGGCGGAGTCCCGGGCTCCAAGGTGAAAGTGCCCTCGCTGCAGGCCTCCCTTAGCATGCTGCGCCCCGTGCACATCGCCGGGGGCTCTAAGACTCTCTTCATCGTGTCTCACGACGGAAAGGTAACAACCAAGACAATTAATTTAGGAACTGTGGGAATCTCGCCTTAATATGTCATTTTCTTAGACAATGTCAGATCCTTTTCAAGTACACATTTATCTTTAAGTATATTTCAACGCTTGTGCTTTGTGTATTTTATATTTCAGCTGTACGCGTGCGGAGAGGGTACAGGTGGCCGTCTGGGACTCGGCCACACGAGCAACGTGGCCCTGCCGCGTGCCAATCCCTTCCTGGCGCAGCACATCGTGCGTCATGTCGCCGTGCACTCGGGCGGCAAGCATACGCTGTGTCTGACCTCTGACGGGAAGGTGGGCAATACATACCGATATTATATTTCAGCTGAATAGCTGTAAAATCAAGAGTACAATGTTAAGTTGGTCCGTTTGCTATTTGCAGGTGCTCTCATGGGGTGAGGGCGAGGACGGGCGTCTCGGGCACGGCGATTTGCGCTCGTTGTGGCGGCCGCGCCTCGTGAGTTCGCTATCCGCCATGCGCGTGGTGCAGCTGGCTGCCGGCTCGGCGCACAGCGCGGCCGTCTGCAGCCGCGGCCGCCTCTACACCTGGGGCTTAGGCGAGTACGGCCGCCTGGGCCACGGCGACCACCTCACCAGGACCGTGCCCACGCAGGTTAGTATTCAGTCGGTAGTCACTTCTGACTGTAGTATCTTCTTTGGTGACGTATGATACAACGCTGGTTTGCAGGTGGAAGCTCTATCGGGTCAGCGAGTGATCCAAGTGGCCTGCGGCTCCAGAGATGCGCAGACCCTGGCGCTGACAGACCAGGGGAAGGTGTACTCCTGGGGCGACGGTGACTTTGGCAAGCTAGGTAAGTTATCTAATTCCACAAAGGCAAAACCTGTGCGCGGGTATTATATAACATTTCTATGGTTTACAGACAATGGGGGTTACAAACAGTTGATATAATATGTGAGTGTGGCATATCTCACCATATCGCTCACCAAGCAATCAATCTACTATAATATATCTGTGACATTATGTTAACTAACTTTTATCAGCGTCTCAAATTTCTTTCAGTAAGATCAATTCGGTGATACAAGATTATATTTTAATTTTAATTTTATTTTAATGAAGGATTAATGGTTCCTAAGCATACACACAAATATGGACAAAGAACTTTAGATCACATGATTCCTAGCTGTTTAAACATGTTACCCGCCAAAATAAAAAACTGTATTAAAATTAAACACTTAATAAATATATAGAAAACTTGGCTAGCTTGTAATGGTCTAACCATCATCATTTTCTTTTAATAGAACCCTGGAAAATATATTTTTTTTATATGCATAACTTTCATGCTAGAAAAGCTTAAGGGAGCGACATCTATCGACTTGTGGAGCGTTTGATTACAGTGAATTATAATCCAATATTTTTGATTCATAAAACTCGTTGCAACATAAAACCACGAGATGGCAGTTGGAAGAAGGCGTGCCCTCTTATAAATAAACATCACAGGATTGGGTCAAATCAACGAAAACGTTACCAATCAAACGGGCGTCTTACATAAACAACAATTAGTGGTGACAGGACAAAGGAAATATTAATTATTTATGTGAATCGAAAGGGTTCAGATCGACGGCCTATAATGTAAATATTCCACCAGAGGGCGAACAGGACGAGAGAGGTCGTGAACTTTAAAGAAAACAATGGATAATGCAGAGATAGATAACCATTGAAAATGGAAGCAGAAAGTAAAAATAATACGCAAAATGTTAATTACAAATAAAAAAACTACAAAGTGATGATTTATCTTGCACGGGGAAAGGTGTGTTTGCATTAGAATTTAGACAGAGAGACGTGTCATGTAAGGCTAAGCGGAAAAACAACGAATTAGAGAAAATAATTCAGAGAACAATAGCTTCAACAGATGAAAAAGGGGAGAAACAAGAATTATACAGTATGGAAACTTCGGCAAACTTAAGAGACGATTTAGGCGGGACTAATGCGAAATAGGAGTACAATTTTCTAATTTCAGGAACGTAGATAATTACAAAGGAGTGAAACTAGACTGATTTTAGGTGATAAAAGGTATTAATTGAGTAGATTCGGGACATCAGATATTATGAAAATGTAGATGAGAAACGTATCAATCAATTATAAAATTTAAACTGAAGGAATGCAATAGAGATCTTGAGATATATGGACTACTACTTTTAATATAGCTCGATACATTTAGGTAAAATTTTGAGGTTGTCAATGCCTAATGTAAACAGGGCGGTAAAAATTGTGTATTTAAGCGACCAGATGAACATGAAACTCGGGTAATAAAGAGATATACAAACGATTAAAAATATACAGGGAACATAGAAATATTTATTTAAGGAAAAGTAATAAAAAATAATGTGTTTTCGATGAACATTGATTTATATCGGTTTTTTATAAAAGTAATGGTTATTACCCATAATAAAGAATAAGCTAATGTGATATTTAGTTAGAGTGAAATGGAAAGGAGGGAGTGGTCAGAAAAGCAATAAAAAGCAAGTCGACGAACTCATATCAACCAGGGTTGGGGTGGGGAAATCGCAGGTAAAAATACCAATAAATTAATACATAAAATTATTAAAGGTAGTGAAAAATCAATTAAGGATGATATCAATCGACCCGGATGAAAGTATAAGCAGACGACAGGTACATGCAAAAGGTGTAATACAGCTAGACCAGGAAGAAGCAGTGAAACACATTGAAAAATCATTCTGGAAAGGTATATTTATTAACTCAGGCAGGTGAGGTGGGGAAGTAATTATAAAGTGTTTACACCAATATTAGGATCAATTGAGAATTGCGCGAAAAGATGCGTTAATCGAATATTCACATGTTAGATCAGAGAAAAACCATGTTACCATCGGAAAATTCATAAATAAAAAGATATCGCATATCAAGATAACCAGGGACTAAGGGAATTTCTAAAATTGAACGATGTGAAGAAGGCGCTTCTTTAAATAAATTTCAGTAGGGACATAATGGTTATATTTACGAGATACCCGAGTTCATAGACAACGAAAGGATTAGCAATAGATAATATTTTCAGAAAGAAAAACATGAATCGAGATTTCCAATTCTAGAACAAGGAACAGCAGGGCGCTCTAAAAGGAATTAACTAAATTCGATCCTGGCCAGAGTGAGGAAAAGTGATAGCTGCAGAGGCGGGCCAGGTGTTATCTAAATATTTACATTGAAGAATTACATTCGAAATTAGTGTTACTTACATATAGGTTTACGAGTTGATAAAGAACATAATTTAATGAAGGTGTGGAATGCAGTTAGGACCTTTTGGTTTTAATCTGGATATAAAAGACGATGAAAGGGCAGAATACTGGAGTTGGTCGCGAGATACGCCGGGAGAATTAATTACGTGCCGATCGATATTGTGTAATTGTTTGGTTTTTGGACTTAGAAAATTTCATTTGATTTGATTCTTACAATTAAACAAAGTTTGAATAAATTCTCTTAAATAGTTGTTGATTTAATTCAATAATAGTTTGATAAATATTGAAGTTTTCTAAAATTCATTATACTTAAGTTGATACTAAAAATTACTTCTGTGAATTAATTAAAATTGGTGGTTTTAAGTGAAATTATAATAAGCGAAAGTGTTTATAAATAAAGTGTTTGAATTGAAGTTGATTGGAGTTCGTCGCGAAATAAGTCGGAAGAAATAGTTGATTACGGGCGTATCGGTATTTAAGTAATTGTTTGGCTTTTGGACTTAGAAAATTTCATTTGATTTGATTCTTACAATTAAATAAAGTTTGAATAAATTTTCTTAAATAGTTTGATTTAATTCAATAATAGTTTGATAAATATCGAAGTTTTCTAAAATTCATTATACTTAAGTGAAGTGTTATAAAAAAAAGTGACCCAGTGAATAAAATATTTGTGTTCAAATTAATATTAAAATTCTCTTAAAGACAGTTCGTCTTGAGTTGATACGTCGTCAATTGCGTGCGGAGTAATTACGAAGTGTTTTTTTTGGACTTAGAAAGTTTCATTTGATTTGTTTCTTACAATTAAATAAAGTTTTAAATAAATTCTTTTAAATAGTTGTTGAATTAATTCAATTATAGTTTGATAAATATCGAAGTTTTCTAAAATTCATTATACTTAAGTGAAGTGATATAAAAAAAAGTGACCCAGTGAATAAAATGTTTTGTGTTCAAATTAATAATAATTTATTTATTAAAAATTTCTTAAATAGTTGCCGATCTATCTAATTCGATAATAGTTTAATAAAATTTAAAAATATTTAAAAAATTCTAAAATTAACAAAGTTTATTTGTTTAAAGATTTAAAAAAAAAAACTACTTCTGTGATTTAATTCATATTTTGTGTTGAACTAAATTCATTACGAGTTTAAGAAAAATTAAATATAATTGCGTTAAAAATAATTTAGTGAAAGTTTAAAAACAGCTGAGTCTTAGTTTCATATAATTCATTTTTAATACCTAGCGTGGGATTAATTTCGTCAAAGAAAAATGATAAAGTTCTAAAATATTACCAAGCGTTCGGTTTACGGATTTAATTAATAGTTTGTAGAGAGAATTACGTGAGTGCAAAAGCAATAAAAAATTTTAAATAGACAAAATATTTATAACGAAAGATATTCAAATTCAAATAATTCGGTGGAGATAGAATTGGTAAAATCGAATTTGTTCCGTACGTCAAAGTGAATAATATAGGAAAATAGAACAACAAAATTAAATATTATCTAATAATATTTGGATTTAGGGATCATTAAGTTTGAAAAATTGTACAAATCGGTAGATCATGAATTGAAATTAGGAAACACTAGATTGTATTAAGTAAATATTTCTAAATTAGATTAAACATACCAGGCAGGGAAGTTCAATATTTTCCCAAACTTCATAATTGGCGTGTATATCCCGCTTGGAAAAATTATGAAACTTATCGGAGTTCAGGTGAGTCAGTCAATTTAAATATTCAAGTTTTCAGGTTCCCTGGAAAGAAGAGGATGGTGACTTGAATTATATTTCTAATGATGTATAAGTGCATATATTATATGTATAAATATATATTTATATTTAATGTTTAATATATAGGTCAATACTATACGACCGTTATTTATTATGAGTAAATGTTTTGTATACTTGATCAAAGCCGTTCTAATCAAATATTTGAGTTCAAATACATTTTATGATACCCAAGCGAGTACATCTACCTTCATAAAATATTTTACGATAACCTCTCTTTTCGCATTGAATTATAATTAAACGAGTACTATAGATAATTCAATTGTCTCACTCATTACCCGTACTGAATTATAAATATTCAAGAATACCTATTTTTACATAAATACATTTAGGTATTTATAATAATTTCCGTTAGATACTTACCTGTATAAACCTCTCTTTTCGCATTGAATTATAATTAAACGAGTACTATAGATAATTCAATTGTCTCACTCATTACCAGTACTTGACTTTTTAAATATTCAAAAATACCTATTTTTACATAAATACATTTAGGTATTTATAATAATTTCCGTTAGATACTTACCTGTATAAACCTCTCTTTTCGCATTGAATTATAATTAAACGAGTACTATAGATAATTCAATTGTCTCACTCATTACCAGTGCTCGAATTATAAATATTCAAGAATACCTATTTATACATAAACACATTTAGGTATTTATAATAATTTCCGGTAGATACCTACCTGTATAATTGTCTTTTATCCCGTGTGTGTTGGTTAAGGGGTGAAACGAGTGAAATCGTCTGAAGCTCTCTATCGCGTAGGAGGGTGGGAGAAGGGAACGATAATTGTCCATTGGCTTTCCTACCTGTTTTTCTGCGAGACGAAGGGACATGAGAGACAGTTTATTCGCTAACCGCTTTCCTGATGTACGTGTGTATTTTCCTAGTCGTATAGTGAAATAACTTCGGCTAAAAACTTGGCCTTTACTAAGAGTATGTATGTTTGTGTATGGGTATATATATATATGTATAAAATGTATAATGTATCTATCAAATCTATATGGCCGTTATTTATTTTATGTTTATTTATATACAATGTTTAATATATATATATAAAACCATTTATCATATTTATGTATATGTCCTATAAAAACAATTTATTTTATAAATATATATTTTCCCTAACACATAAATTCAAAACTAACGTTACTAAATTATCAACATCCCAAACGATTTTTATTAATTCAAAGGTCGTTATCATTCTAAAATTAAACCAACCTGTCAACCAAACCAAAAAGTAGTATATTATGTATATTGTATTATCACTTTTATGTATGTTAATATGTAGTATATCTGAATATCTGGCACAGATTCACGACCTGTGTTGGAGATGTCAGATCCACAATTTTCTGGGTAAACTGGAGTATTGTGGATTATAAAAACTCGTATTGTTTACATATATTTATAATTTGTACCTATCGATTGGGCAGAAATAATTGCTGATTTAAGCGTGGTTATCTCTGAACTCTTGATGCGGGGGACGGCCTTTCAACCCGGACTTTGCAAAAAAAATCGCAAGTATCTAATGCTGTTTGACGAGGGGACGGAACCGGTTTGATCTCCTTTAAATGTAACTGTCGGGAGGACGGGAATTCGGAGGGTCTCGGACCCATGGATAAGGAAGGTGCTCTTTCCGTTTACTAACCGGAAACGTGGTCATCTGAGTACTTTAGGGGTAGGTCTGGAGCCGAATTCATTGCAGCGAAACAAGCCGTATTCGATCACTCGTCATAACAAAAGCTGTGAAAACTAAAACCTAATCATGTAATTTTCCCAAATTTAGGAGAGGATGGAGATGGCGCCAAAACAAGTAAAACTGTACCTTTTAACCATGAAATTTATTGAAACTAATCCATGTAGAATAACACTAAGTACGATGAGGAAAGGCGATAATACTGTGATCATTACATTCATGTATACCAAATTTAAAATTGAAACTACGTCGTATTATATAGATCAGGAATAGTGCAATTAGTATAGCCCAGAAGCTAAGTTTTCCCATTAAAACTCACGATAGAAAAAAATAGAAAATTTAGGGGTAAAGTTAGGAAAATGCTAGTCTTCCTATAGGAAATTAACGTAGATTGCATAGTAGGATAATAATAGAGAGATTCAGAACATTAAAGTCTAAGATAGGGGTAATGTTAGGAATATGAATTCTGTCAATGGTATGCGAGAGTCTGCCTACGCTACAAAGAATAGGGGTTACCACAAATAAAGCCTTGTTTTTCCAATAATTCGAAACAAAAAAGTACACAACGGGAATTGACGGAGAAGCTTGGCCAATTGACCACATTGGAGTGCGAAAATTTCCGTGAAAACTATGAAAATCGGAAACACTCGAATGTTAGCATAGGGCTAGACGTTACACGCTGGCCGAGGAGGAGAAAAACCTCAATTGAAAGGAAAACTACAAAGAGTTTTCCGATCACATTAGTTAGGAAAATTTAAGGCAGCAGTAGAGGAGTCATCTTAAATCGGTGGCGCGAACGGAAGTCTATTGCTAAATTAAATCATAAACGAAGGAAGGGCGGGCCATCACATCTTTAAAGGCCAGTGGGGGGGGGGGGCCATCTCAAGCTGAAAGAAGCTATTTGTATTAGATAATAAGGAAATATTATTTTATGTACTATTTATTCTTGTCGTTTATGTTTGAGTTTGAATAACAAGCTCCCGTTAGACAAACTACAGTTTATCGGAACTTTTTGAATTGTATTTTTTTTTTTTGTAAAATGTAAATAACAAAAAAAAAATACTGTGCAACAGGCTTAAAATTAAGGTATTCGTTTTATTTAAAGAATAAACGATAAAAGTTATAAGTGATAATAAGAAACATAAAATGTGACATTAACCTCTCCGGGAGTATGGACGGAAATGAATGTCCAGCATCGCATACTGAAATTTGCCGCTTCTTTGCTGTAAATATTCATTGTATTGTCATCTATAAACCCATTCCTGTAACTTTTCGTCGTTTTTAATCATATAACTTCATTATCGACCGTGATATTGACTGTGAATGATGTCACGCCTACAATGCAGAAATGTTAAACTGTCGATTTTGGCGCGCATGTGCTTCGATGTTTTTCTAACGGATTTTTAATCATTCGTCCGTTTATCTGTGCTTTAGAGTTTGCATTTTATGTACGAGTATGTTGCGTGTTTTAAAATGATAATGTGTTCATGGCAAGTTTCTTTATTGTGCTTTTCCTATTATTTCCGTAGTTTTCAAACTTCTAACCTTTCTTGTGACAGAACCGTTTTAAAATCAATGTAAAAGTTACCTTTTTTGTGAGTTTATGAAATCTTTTGCATTGCAAAACAAATACTTAATTCTTTTTTCATTATTATTCTTGTTTTGTGTTTGTTGGTTAGAATTTTATTTTGTGATTTTTGTGATCGAAACCATACCAAGATAATGGATTTAAGAGATGATGGAGTCGCCAATATTTTGATGATAGTGATAATGAAGATGAAAATATTGAAACCATCGATGACCGATCAATATTCTCCGATGATTCCTCTTCTGATGATGAGGAACCGTAATAGTAGAATTCCAACCAGGGTCCAAAGGGAGACGGGACGAAGCGAGGGTATGGGATGATACAAATTTCATCCCAACACTGCATAGCTTTGATGATTACCAGTCCGGAATAAAAACCCGCATTAATTTGGAGGACGAATACCTTGAAATGCAACTTTTTCAACTGTTTTTTAATAAGATATTATTAATACAATTGTTTCTTTTCAAAATTAGGAACATTTTAGACCCATTGAGAAAGATAATGAAGCAAACCTTTTATTCTTACCACAATTTGTGCATTGATGAAAGTTTGGTACTGTCGAAAGGAAGGCCCTCTTTTAAAATTTACATACCTTCTAAGAGGCACAGATTTGGCATCAAAATGTTTGTGTGTTGTGATGTAACACACAAACATTTTATTGGATTTAATAATTTATACCGGTTGTAAATCAGACGTTCAAAGCCATCCCAATGTTGGAATATCGGGATCTGTAGTTATGACTTTGCTAAAAGATTATCTTGGGCGTGGGCATCGTCTGTATGTGGTTAATTGGTATTCTTCACCTGCTTTGTTTGATGGTCTTTTCGAAAACAAAACAAATGCTCGTGGGACAGCGAGAACCAATCGGAAGCAAATGCCAAAATTGAATAGAAAAATGAAAAAAGGAGATGTAATATCGCATAATTCTGAAAACTTAATGGCATTGAAATGGCGGGATAAATGGGATATTGTGATGTTGACAAATACGCATGGCAATAATATGATTGAAACAAAAACAAAAAATTGACTACACTACCGGAGCAAAAAAACACAAACCTGAAGATGTTGTGGACTATACAATGAACATGGGGAGTGTGGACAACGTAGACCGAATTCTAGGATTAGGAGCGGTTAGCTGTAAGACAATAAAATGGTACAAGAAAATATTTTTCAGGCTGCTAGAGATATCAATAATAAATGCATTGTTCATGTATCGTTCCCTGGAGTCCAGAGAAACAACGTTTGAAGAATTCAAACAGAGGCTTGTTGCCCAGATGGTTGAAAAATACCACACTCCACGGGCATCATCATCTGGGGGAAGGCGAAGTAATGACAATCCAATCAGGCTTTCAGAAAGGCATTTTCCACAATGTCGTCGTTTTGTGTCCAAACACACATCGATAAGGAAACCACAAAGAAAAGAAACCAAATACGTGTGTAATGAGTGTGATGTTGCTCTCTGTGCCATTTTTCATGGATTTCCATACAAAAAAAAAAACAGTACTAATTAAATATAGATTTTATGTACATAGTTTAAAGTTTATCCATTTACAATTTAATAGTAGTTCCAAGTGAAAATAATTGTGTGTAACGTAAATACTGACCCCGCTTATAAAGGCATCACTTCTATTGTCTACGGAAGAGATTTGAGGAAATGTCTATGGGAGACATCCGACGGAAGAGAGAGGAGCGAAGACAAGATGGCGCCAGACGTGACTTGACACGGCGGACAGAGCCGGTAGTTTTTGGAAAGGGAGTGATATATTTTTTGAATTGTGTTGTGATATACATCTGCGCCAACGAGCGTTTCAACACCATATACCCGAAGTGGGTAGAATGGCAATGTAATTGTGGATGGTGACTTGGAGGGACAAAAATCCATCTGCGCGTGCAGAAGCGCTGGATTTTAAATAAAACCATGCCAATGATGACCGAGAAATAACATCGGAGCGAAAGGTACCATCTTCTCGTATTTGCTGGATTCCACGGATGAAGTTTGCTGTGGCGGATTGCGCTGCCGTGAGATGTCCCAGATCTCGCGGATGGTGTATGGAGGAATCGGCAATCATCGGGACAAGCGTGGCCCTCCCTGGTGCAGAAGACGAGATGCCGTCCACAAGAGCCATCCTAATTGATTTAATATATTTCGTTGTAGAACTAATCCTCCTCTCTATTTTTTAGGGTAACGACAACGTTACACTTAATATACCAATTAAACCTCATGTTTTATAATACCAGGGTTTCATTTCTGTATCAGGAAATACATTCCGCTTCCCGTGCTGCATACATCGATTCCACCCACGAATACTGAGATAAGAGTCGAGCATCTAAACATAATAGGGATATGTTGCATTTTTAGCGCCCTACGTGTTTAGGACGTTTCATGTGTTACATGGAATATTTGAATGTTTTTGTTCATGTGCCAATGGTTTATGAACCCTGAAAAATAAAACCGGATTTTTGTGATAAAAGCTAAAAATGGTGAGTACGATTTTTTAAAGAATTTTTTGGCTATTCATATTATCATAAAGCATACATTTAGTAAAAAATAGATTTTTTTGTTTTTGCAAGAAAAACTCACTCCTCAGAGCACGGTAAGCATTATGAAACTTACTCCCGGAAAGGTTAAACAGAGTTTACTGGTATTATTTTACATATTCTTACATAAGTACGATATGGTTTGCAGTGGAAATTCTTACATAAGTACGATACGGTTTGCAGTGGAAATTCTTACATAAGTACGATATGGTTTACAGTGGAAATTCTTACATAAGTACTATATGGTTTACAGTGGAAGTTAAACATAAGAATTTTTAAAAAATAAGTACATATATTCCGTTATTGGTGTAATAGAAAATAAGTCATTGAACAGTATAAAGGTCCATTCACATCTCCCAGCACCGCACAGTGCAGTACAGTACAGGCACAACAACATTAGTCGCATACATTGTCTATCAACTCATTCATATTACATCTGACGTTGCCGGTAGCCACCCCTGCGCAGTTAGTATATATATATATATATATATATATATATATATATATATATATACTAACATATATGTATGTAATAATAATTGGGTGATTTATATAGCGCCGTTTTTGTGAAAAATCACCTCAAGGGCGCTGTGCAAATATTACTTCCTTTTCTTTATCTAATTATGTACAAACAGAAACAGAAAAACATACTTACCTGCAGCTGGCAGGTCGCATCAGATGAACACAGTTTTGTTAGAAAATTTAAGCTTAGAGGTGATATGATTTTTACAGTTGCTATTTTATCCTCCTTTTCTATTGATATTACATTTATTAGAAGAAGTGGTACAAGAAGAGTTGGTATTTATTTGAAATATTTATAATTTTTAGGACTGAAAAATATTTATAAAATAACCTTAAAAAGCGTAAGAAGTTTTTAATAGATGTTAACAGCCTAACTAAGCAATTTACGTGTGCATTTCTTCAATTTATGGATATGATTGTCTGAAAAGATGAGTTTTAAGTTTAGTTCTGAATTCTGTCTAGTCTTAAGTCATGCGGCAGTTCATTCCAGACCATTCATTTAGGTCCTGATACTCATGCAGCACGATCACCAAACTTATTATTAGGTATTATATACACATACAGTTGACAGCCGTACTCGCGTCTGTGCTGTGCTGCACGGTGTAATGTGAATACTCGCGTCTGTGCTGTGCATGTACTGTACTGTTCTGCTCTGCTCGGTGCTGGTAGATGTGAATAGACCATACACTGTTGGTACCAGCAACAGGTGTAAAAATTAGTTGAAATTTAAAAGTCAAGTGTTAAAATTTAAAAGAATTACTGGGAGAGGTTAGAGGTTAGATAGATGGTCAGAAGACCATATAGTCCGTTGTCTGTTGTAGGTCGCGGTGGGTCGGAAGGCTGCTCCGTGCCGCAGAATGTGGAGCGACTCAACGGGCTGGGTGTGCTGCAGGTGGCATGTGGTGCGCAGTTCAGCGTGGCGCTGACGGCACTCGGTGAGGTGTGGACCTGGGGCAAGGGGGACTACTTCCGGCTGGGCCATGGCAGCGACGGACACGTGCGGCGTCCCATGCTGGTGGAGGGGCTGCGCGGTCGTCGCGTGGTTCACGTGGCCGTGGGCGCGCTGCACTGCCTGGCCGCCACCGCCGATGGACAGGTACCATCTATAATTCCTATACAAAGAAACACTTTGACTGAACTCTCTGTACTTTGGTATCTAATCCAGGAGTGGAGAACCTTTTACTGCCAAGGGGGGCCACTTGAATATTATTGGAGTGCCGGACATATCAGCGTATACAAAATTAGCCAGCTATATTTGTCTTATATTTATTTAATTTAGGAATTCCTAACGCGAAGTGTGCGCTTGGTAGCTAGGAGGTACGCATACTCTGGAGTGTGTCAGTATTCAGCCATGCTTTCTTTGGACAGTATGAATAATTGCATAAGGAAAAGAAAACAATTTCTCCTGCTTGCGCCGCCTCCGAACGCCTTTTGGAAATAATAACCTTAAGTTTTAAACATCACATTGAAAATCTTGCAAAAAAGGTTAGAAAATTAATATGCTTTAAGAAATGTATTAAACCAAATAAATTAAAAAAATATATATTTTGGGCTGCGTAACTCCATCCTAACCTATGGTATTATTGGCTGGGGGGGTCAGGAACTACAATAATTGACCCGATTGAGTCCGAAAACATGTTAATGGCTTATTGACCTGGGAAGAGAACAGAGTCCGAAAACATGTTAATGGCTTATTGACCTGGGAAGAGAACGGAGTCCGAAAACATGTTAAAAAATATTACCAAATGGCTTATTGACCTGGGAAGAGAATGGAGTCCGAAAACGTGTTAAAAAATATTACCAAATGGCTTATTGACCTGGGAAGAGAACAGAGTCCGAAAACATGTTAAAAAATATTACCAAATGGCTTATTGACCTGGGAAGAGAATGGAGTCCGAAAACATGTTAAAAAATATTGCCAAATGGCTTATTGACCTGGGAAGAGAATGGAGTCCGAAAACATGTTAAAAAATATTACCAAATGGCTTATTGACCTGGGAAGAGAACGCAGTCCGAAAACATTTTAAAAAATATTACCAAATGGCTTATTGACCTGGGAAGAGAATGGAGTCCGAAAACATGTTAAAAAATATTGCCAAATGGCTTATTGACCTGGGAAGAGAACGGAGTCCGAAAACATTTTAAAAAATATTACTTAACTTTTATATATATTTTTTTTAATAGTATCTAATTTTAATTTTTTTTTTTTCCTTGTCTTCATTTTCCCTTTTTCTAGTACAATTTCAGAACCCACCGAAAAGAGCTTCAACAATAAATTAAAAATAATTTCACACCACAACTCGATGTTTTTATTCCCACCGCATATTTAATTTATTAGAACAGGCAATATGTCTTGCTAGGAATTAATATCGACCAGGCAAACATAATTCACCTTCAACTTGCATGTACCTCAATTAATGATTAATTTCTATGTTTTGCAAATACACATGTTCCCAATGTAAATGGCGATGTAAATAAATAAATAAATGAAAGAAAGATTTCTCGTATTCCGTATTTAATTTTTCTCATTCCCAATATTCGGACCTATACTAATCGCACATGACCGACCATAGGTTTACGCCTGGGGTGACAACGACCACGGCCAGCAGGGCAACGGCTCCACGGCGGTCAACAAGCGTCCCGGCCCCGTCGTCGGGCTGGGGGCCTCCAGCGCTGGGAACACTCCGCCCCCCGCTACACCGGCTGCCTCTGCGGGGCTGCTGAGGGTGGCAGCGGGGTCTTCGCACAGCGTGGCGTGGTTGGCGCCCAGGATACTCAACTTCAGTGATAGACCGGCCACACCGCTGCCCTTTGGATTGCAAAGAGATCCGCTTGGCGCACAGAGTTTAGGTGAACAAAAAAGTGTCAATTTCCCTTTGTAGATCAAGTGCGGTATAATAATTGTAACTTTACCTAATAAAATCTATTTCATTAATATAATCGATTGTACATTGGCCAACTATATTGTCGAACTATATAAATGATTTTTACCTATTTAGGAATCTACGACAACGAAGAGCCAAAGATGGCCAAGAACTCTCCCGGCACCAACAAGCAGAGCCCGCTGCCCTCGCTGGCACAGCAGGTGCTGTCTCTGGAGCCGCTGGGCTGCCGGCAGTACGCACTCTCGCTGCTGCTCAACGCTGCACACATCTTACAGGTGACCAACACACGCAAGCAGATCCCACTGCAGGGAGATTCTCGTCTTCTGTCGTTTTATCAGACAATTGCAGAACATGACATTCTTTCTCTGGTTTCAGGCCCGCTCCTTAATCATAGAAGCCCTGCGGCCGCACTGCGCGCTGCAGGGAGACTCCCCACTGCCCATCCCCTCTGACTGTGCCAGCCCCTCCGTGACCACCATCCTCGGCACCTCGGGACCTGCCGTGGGGCTGCCCGGGCCCGCAGCCTCCACTGCCGCGGGCGGGACTATGGTGGGGAGCGCTACCGCAATGGCCGCCAGTGGTAAGCACTAGACGTACTACAGCCCCTCCGGCCGCCAACCGTCATTTGAATACTTTTTTAAATTTGATTATACGCACAGCTGGGTTTTACATAGATTTTTATACTAATGAAACTACAATACAGAATACAATTCTTGGTATTGCAGTTTCATTAGTATAAGTCCCAGCTGTCCCACTCCATAAAAAGATACATTCTCAGATGGTTTGTCCAGCAGGATGCTTCGCTGTTGGTCTTAGACAATTGTCGCTAAGATGTCCTCCGGATCCCCGTCTCACCTTCTGGATTACATCTAAACCGAAGTGATCCCATTGGGGAAATTGTTCTTGAGGTTGGAGTGCATCTGCTCTAAACTGCTATAGCTCTGTAACATGTACTTGTATTCCACAAATCCATGATACTCACACTTTGAAAGTCTCAATAAGAGAGGAGACCACCTTATTTGAGCATGGCCCTACGGTAGAATGAGCAATTAATCCTTTTATTGTTTGGTTTATGTTTGGTTTCATTATTTGCTATTACGTACAGTGAAAAAAAAAATTCATATAGATCAGTAAATGCCGTTTCTGAACATATAACTTTTATTATATACATATAATTTATTGATTTTATTCTTGAAATCATTTGCCTTTTCTGTTTTTTTTTTTTTTTAATTTTTTATGGCTGGTGGAAGTGAATTATATAGCTTAGTGGAGAGATATTTATAATTCCTTTGTCTAAAGGAAGTTTCAAATTTAGGAATATTCATAATGTCATTTTGGTTCGCACTTGTGTGGTGAAAATTAAGTTTCTTCAGTTTTTTTAAACTTTTGAAATGTTTGATTAAAACATTCTTAGCGTGGATATTTTGGATGTTAGGTACTGCAAAAGATCTGAAAATGTCTTGTTTGGCGTTCTTATGGAGACTTTAAACACCCTTTTGGACTTTAGACAATTGTTTCATATGGTTAGTGGTTGCCAGTCCCCATGTGAAGTGGCAAAGCTCATAGTTAACCTTTTTAACCAGACATCAAATATTTCTGACGTTTTAAAAAAATATGTGTATTTTGTAAGTTTCCTTTGACCATTACCATACCATTTATGTGAGTGTCCCACCGAAGATTTTTGTCTATTTCTATGCCAAGTTATTTAACACTTTCTGTATGCGTAATAAGAGGGCACGAACATTGTGAAAAATTGCTTTGGCATTTATGTAATTTTAGCTTGTATCGATTCCCCGGTTGTCCTCTTGCGTCAGCTTCCTTGACAGTTTATTTCTGATGGATCACAGTATCATCAGCAAAGCTTACTATTTTTCCTTTGATGGGAAGATCACAAATTTCATTTATGTAAATGATATATTATTTCACTTTACAAACATTTTAATTTGACTGTCCTAAAACGGGAAAATCTTCCGTTGGACACGCTATACAGTACTTGTCAAATAACTTATCTGTACTAAATTAACAAATAAAATTATACCTGTTCTAATTCGTTTCTAATGGTTGAAGGCAATTTTTGCGCTCGCTGTATGTACTTTTTGTTGCGTGGCATTGCAGGAACCGATGTACTGTTTGAATGATGATTAAAGTTTATTTAAATTTTCGTGATAGCTCCAAAGTTCATCTTGTGACCCTTCATTTTTCTTGTTTTGACAGCAACGGCCCTCAGCAACACAGCGATGGTCGCTAGCGGTATCGTGATGGCCGCCAGCGGCACCCTGATGGCCGCCAGTGGCACCACGATGGCCAGGAGCGGCTCGATGGCAGCCAGCGTGGCGGGCACCAGTGCGGAGATAGAGGAAGAGGAGGCGGCGAGGGAGGGGGGAGGGGAAGCTCCGGCTGATCTCCATAATCTCATCACCGTAATTATATCTTATAATAAGTTGTGCCTAGCATCGAACTCTGCTGCTCTGTGCCTGCAACGGGTGGAGCCCAGGAGAGGGACACCTGGAGGGGCTTTGTCAAAGCGGACAAATGGATATAAATCCCTGATCATGCGTGCATACCTAATTAACATAGCGAAGCTAGCCGTTACTATCTACCTAAAGTAATTAACAGAAAAATTTGAAACTTTTCATAGTCCGCGACATTGTAAATAACTATAAATATTTGTAACTGTAAACAATTATTATCGAAAATCTCAAATAAAATAATGTTTTAAATAAATACATACTCTTATTTTGCCAATAACCTTCTAATAAATATAATATCAATGACAAATAGGATTTAAACAGGAATTGCAATATCATGCAATGTGCAGTGTTTTCTAATATTGTGTCCTGTGCGTGCAAAATCATATCTTCTCAAGTGAAATCTTTGTAATTTAACGTTTTAATCTGGAGTGACCTACCAGGTAAGTATGTTTCTGTATCTGTTTGTACATGATAAGATAAACCCTAGCAAGTAGTATTTGTACAGTGCCCTTGAGGTGATTTGTCATAAAAATGGCGCTATACAAGTCATCCAAGTATTATTATTATTATCATGTCATTTTTTTTTTAAAAAGAAAGACAAATATTCCCTGGTTACGAATAACCTGACACAATACCATCACAGTAAGCGGAAGATGTTGCTTGTGTCGTGATGGAGGACTTAGCCAACCGAGGAATTGAACTCACGACACCTGAGTGAGACCCAAACGCAATTCCAACTCAGCCACTAACCAGTCAAATTTGTGATTGCAGAGTTCTGTGAGCAGCCCACTGAGCGCATCCATGAGCTCGCGGCACTCAGCGCGCATGTCGGCCAGTGCCGTGTCTGTGGCGGCCGCCACCATGCCGTGCCCGCCGCACGACGCGCCGCTAGTCAGCCTGGACGACTTCACATCTCTGCTAGGCGAGCGGGAGGCGCGCGCGCTGCTGGATCTGCTGCGCCTGGCCGTAGCGGGCCGAGTCGAGGCTCCCAACGCCGCTAACGTGCTCACCAACGTGCTGCAAGGTAAGTCACTTTCTTTACGCTAAATGTTAATCTACTAAATTATTGGGAGACGGTAACACAAATGCATTGACTTTGTTAAAACACTGTATTGTTTTCCAGCCATGTCGGCGAGCAGCGAGGTGGTGCAGGACACGGTGCGCGAGGCGTGCGTGCTGGAGCTGGAGCAGGCCGGTGCGGCTCCCCCCGCTCCGCCGCCCGTCACGCAGGACTCGCCGCACCCGTACCCGGACGACTGCTGCCTCACCGGTGAGTTAGTAACCGAGTGTAGCAATATACACATCCTTTTGGTGCATTACAAGCATGCCCAAGGATAGAGTAATAACCAGACTCCCTCAGGTAGAATAGAGAAATCTTTGACTAGAGTGGCCACTCTTTGTGACATTTTGAATAAAAATAAATGCACATATTATGTGTGTAGTTTTTTCAGGCAGATGTGTGCGCGTAGTGGCGTAATGGTTAAGAAAATTATTTTTAATGTGTTTTTTTAAAAGTTTTGTTTTCTATGATTGAATTGTTATCATGATATTCATTGACATCCAAAACATAAATAGATCTGACTAACCAGGAAGTTCTGGCCTTCCTCTCTTCAGCCTCCCGACGTGCTCCACTGGCTCTGGGCAGGCGACTTTTACGGTTTTATTTCTATCAACAGGTGAAATCCGCATCCCGGGCGCGGTGACTCTGCGTGTGGAATTCGACCGGCTGTGTAGCACGGAGCGGCGCCACGACCCACTCACGCTCTCGGACGGACACGCGCACGTGCTAGCTACGCGGTCGGGCCGGGACCCGCCCGACTGGGCGCCAGACGTCATCATACCCGGTACATCACTTCTTGCTAACAATAAGATAAACCCTAGCAAGTAGTATTTGTACAGCGCCCTTGGGGTGATTTTTACAAGTCATCCAAGTATTATTATTATTATCATTAATAAGTTGTAGAAAATAAAAAATACTGCAGCCAATGGTGGCTTGTCACTATTGAGTGAGCTAGAGTGCTATGATTGAAAAATACAATCTTATTGATGTTGTTGAAGCCGAAAATAAAAATCATTTTCGAGTATTCATAATGTTAATGCTCAATACTATTATTTTTCTAAAAGGGTACATAATGTTTTCACTTTTGTTTAGTAATGGTTTACTATGAATAAAATATAAAATTATGTACGGTAAAGCTCATCCTTGTTTTGACATTTGACATTCTAACCTCAAAACCGACCGGCCATAGATTTGGAGCGTTTTGGCGGCCTTTGAAAAATTGAAACTTTGAATATTATTTTACTTATGAAAACTTACTTTAGAAAAAAATCGAAATATACTGGTATTTAAGTTTGAACGTCATTATTAATAAAAAAAATTGGATTAGAGTTCCTTATTCATAGTGTTTTATTGCAAAAAGCATGCAGTGCAGGTCCTGTGAGCAAGTCAAGCAACCTTCAGATGAGCGTCTCGATGGCCGACTCAGCGCATTCCACACACCAATGATAGATACATCTTTGGTGTGTGGAATTTTGGTTTTGACATTTAAAAAGATTCACACAATTGCAGTACTCCAATCTACTTTTTACTGTCTATAATAATCCAAATTCTATTCAACCTATTGAAACTATAAATTACTATTACTTAATGAAACAATTAAAATTCTCTGATAGAAGACTTGTTTCTGACCTAACTTTTATTTTCAAAATTGTTAATGGTTTTATAGACAGCCCTGATATTGTCAGCTTAATTAATTTTAATATTCCAACTAGAACTACTTGATCTAAAATTTTATTCAATTGTAACAATAATTTCTGGAGTGACTTTTTCATGCAGAAAGGAATACTTTTTCAGAGATAGTAGATATGTTCAACTGCTCGTAATACAAATAAATACAAACAGACGATTATTATCTATTTTATCTATGTACTGTGATGTGTTTTGCACCCGTGTGACTGTTAACTAATTAACTAAACGTGTAAAAGCCCGTATAGGATGTATATAATACAATAAATAATTATTATTCATTTTTCAGGTGATACCCTAAAATGGCACTTTGCAAGTGATGGATCAGTGAACGGGTGGGGCTGGCGCTTCATTGTGCATCCCGTCATGGCTTTCCACAACCCTAACGTAAGACTCGTTTATCGTAACTGAACTTCAGTACGCACACTCACGAGGCTCTCATTCGGGGCCTTGTAGTGCAGCGATCTGTAGCAGTTAATAAGGCTGACATGTATTTGATGTAGGACGTGGGATCTGACCGCGGCGTTCTGTCCCGGGCATGCGTGGAGATCGCCATGCGGCTGCTGAGCGCCCCCCTGCCCGCCGCGCACCCCCTCACCCCCCGACTCACGGCTGCTTTGCTCCACTGCCTGCTGCTGCCGTGCCTTAGTGAGTTCCAACAAACACTTAATTAATGTTCCTGTCCTGGGACTTGAATACCATGTCGTGTAGTCAGGAGGCGTGGCCAAACGCTCGTTTCTGTTCTGGGTCCCATGTGACTTTTTCATTTATAAAGCTGCTTCACACAGGACTAAATTATAATTAGGTGTCATCCATTTAACCCTAGGGATGTCTCTACACCCTGCGTACTATGAATTGTATTAATTTATCAATTAGGATGATCCATTTTCTGAACCAATCTGCCCACAGATGTAGGACTTGAAACTAACTATGCAAACTTTTATCGGGTGTCCCTATTAGATTGTATGATTTGTAATATTGTGTCCAGGTGGGTCGCAGAATGCGTGGGCGGCCCGCAAGCTACGCGCGCAAGTGTCCACCGGCGCCGCGGCCCCCGAGAGTGCGGCACGACTGCTGCCTGCAGCGCTGCTCGTGCAACACGACTACGAGGAGCCGCTCGTTCGGCAGGGCAGCCAGCTCATGCATTCGCACTACTTCAGGGTAAGATGCTGAGGCAACTGTTATGTTTATACTTCAATTAGTATTAGTATGTTTATATATGAACATTCTAACACATTGTGTTTCCCCAGGAGCTGGCGGCGTTGGCGTGCGCCCTGAAGTTGGACAAACCACTGTACGTGGGCCCCGAAGCCCCGCGCTGGGGCTGGCTTCGCAGGTACTGCCTCGCCATGCGGACAGCCGAAGCCCTCATCAACAGGTGAATCTTCTCACTCACCAATAACCTGTTAGCATACACCATTACATAACAGAGAACAGATAACAATCTACTTGAACATTTCAGGACTCCTCTGCCGCCTTCATTCTGCACCGACGTTCGGAAGCGCATCGCTGAGTTGGGGGCAGACGGCCCCGACACGGAGGGCCCCGCACCCTGGGAGGACCACTGCATCCTCAGCAAACAGCATGATGAACAGCTGCTGCAGTGGCTCAACAAGTATGTTTGTCTCTCTGTCCTTTGGTAAAGAAGATTCCTTAGCAGTGTATTATATACTCAAGTTGTGTGTGTATTGCAGGCGTCCCCAGGACTGGTCGCTGTGGTGGGGTGGCGGGGGAGGGGTGGTGTATGGTTGGGGGCATAACCACCGGGGGCAGCTGGGCGGTGTGGAGGGCGCCAAGGTGAAGCTGCCCGCCGCTTGTGAGGCGCTCTCCGCCCTGCGCCCGGCCCAACTTGTAGGCGGTGAGCAGACGCTGCTGGCTGTCACGCACGATGGGAAGCTCTACGCCACAGGTATCTAACTTCGCTTTTATTTTTATTTTTTTATTTACGGACCAATGTCCGATTACACAAAATGAAATAAACAAGAGGTACGGATAAAGAACAGCACATACATAATACAAGAATGAAGCAATGACAAAAATATACATTCAAGTCAAAGGCTGAACATACTTTTAGTAGAGTCCATGATTTTAGACATTCTAAATATACATTCAAGTCAAAGGCTGAACATACTTTTATTAGAGTCCATGATTTTAGACATTCTAAATATACATTCAAGTCAAAGGCTGAACATACTTTTAGTAGAGTCCATGATTTTAGACATTCTAAATATACATTCAAGTCAAAGGCTGAACATACTTTTAGTAGAGTCCATGATTTAAGACATTCTAAATATACATTCAAATCAAAGGCTGAACATACTTTTAGTAGAGTCCATGATTTTAGACATTCTAAATGATAATCTTCCAGTTCTAAATTTCGTAAAGCCCTACAAAAATCATTCAGACTGGTACCAAAAATTTCAAGGCCCCGACCTGAGTTAATAAATCTCGACATTCTGGACAGTGGAGAATGGTACCCATAATTAGTAGAGTGTTGATTGAGAAAAAGCGATTCATTGTTTCTGAGTCTACGGCAAGGAATGTTGAATTGAATGAGTTGCAACAAAGAAGGTGAGTCGATAATACAATTAATTATTTTTAAAATGCAAATAAGATCAAAGTCTTTCCTACGCTTTTCTAATGTAGAAATGTTTATGGTTTGTTCAATTTCAACATAGGAGTAATCGCCTCTTTCTCGCCCTAATCTCCAGGCAATTCCATGTGAGAAACAATGATGTACAGATTCTATATGATGAATATGAACAGCATACAGAGGAGTCTTATCAAACTAAAGTCTCGTGTTATAAAGAATCGGTGCATACGACAAAAGGTCATTGATGCCCAACAATAATAATAATAATATTTGGATGATTTGTATAGCTCCGTTTTTGTGAAAAATCACCTCAATCGTAACCAAGAACCGATCCCTGTGGGACGCCAGCATTTATTGAATATGAGGAAGAGCCGTCAGCAACCATCTGAATCGATCGCTCCCTCAAAAAGTCCTCAGTGCCCCGGTCAAAGGCCTTGGAAATGTCCAGTGCAACCGTTTTCATCTCACTGTAACGTTCCATGTAATCAGTGTCATCGTATGATGACCCAAAAACCTAACATGGTTCGAAAACTCAGCTATCATTGAGAGCATTAATTTCTATGTTCCCGATCTCCGTCACCGACGGCATAGACTGTTTTATCTCCCGGCCTGCAGGACCAGCTACCAACTTGCCAATGGTCATGCCGGTGGGGAGGGCAATCTTGCTGTTAAATAGAACCACTTGGGATATGGACATATTTTAGCATCAATGAAGCTGCATTTAAACATAAAGCTTTGTTGCTAATTGTATAATACCAGTATGTGTTGTATGCAATTTACTGAGATTATATATGTTATACCAGACGTGACTATCAAAGTTTGTAATACCCTCCGTTTGCATAACATCAACCAGTACATAACTCAGTAGGTGATACGACTAGATACGAAATCAACTACTGAGTTCGTGCAGCTTCGAACGAGAGACGACTAGATACGTTTCTCGATCGAGCTAGCATGTAGTATTGGTCGGGCTCATACAGACGACCTGACCACAAGCGAGAGAGAGAGAGAGAGGCGACTAGATACGCGTCTCTGTCTTGCTTGATTATGTCTGCACAAATAATTAATTGTGCAACGCCCGACTTTAATTTTAACCTGATAGAAGCGACTAGATACGCATCCCTATCTTGTTATGTTTGCACAAAAAGAGGATTTGTGCAAACGCCCCATTTCAGTACATATTGGCTTTCGACCAGCGTAGTTCCGGGGTTTTCGAAGAAGTGATGATGACAGTGCACGTCATCGTTTTCTTTTTCCTACGCCCCTGAACCTCGTTTTCGTCCCGAGACGCTACTGGGTGCTAACGGGACATTTCTCCGACCCCCGCCACCCCTACGGTCGCTCCCGGCAACGGTCCCGAAAACAGAGCGGGCTCTCATTGGTCGAGCTCCTCTGATCCACAAAAAACTTATCAAAATTATTGTTCTACCAAAATTGTCTGCCTTTGTAAGCGATTCCTGCGGCTGCGGTGACTGATCTAAATAAACGATCTTTTCTGATCTGTTCATTAGCACCCGCGGAATCGAGTAAACTTATTCAATTTATGTATGTACAATGCATTTTTTTGTAATTTGACGGCAA